>BDUI01017679.1:18645-29575 GCA_002335545.1 Apodemus speciosus
TAGAGCACAGGGTCTGTGTCCACCAGCACTCCTGCCCAGCCCTCTAATATCTGCAGAGGAGGGTCTGTTTTGCCAGCAGCTGGTCCATCAAGTCACAGATGACCAATTTATGCCCCAGAAAATAAACAGCTGAGCTGACCAGCAATACCCAATGCATTCATCCCTAAATGAGAAGCAGATGGTGTTTGTGAAGGGCCGTCCAAATGATTTTCAATGAGAACTGTCCCTCGCACCATGAAGTTTATGACCAGTTAGGGGCAACCGAGGAATAGACTATGAAGTCACATTGCTGGATGAGTAACAGGAGGGGTGATGTATTCTTCCTGGGAACATCAGAGTCACTTTCTTAAAGAAGGCAGAGGTGACTAATGGTGACAGAGCAGGAGCTCCACCTGAGGAGAAAGGGAACATGAAGGCACTAGAAGGAAGGAATCCATGAGGTCTAACCAGAGAGGGGTGTGAGATCTGTTCCAGTGCAAGACAGGCACAAGGACAGCTAAATCTGGAAAGAGGTTCGGAACTGGAATGCAGGTGACTGCAGTGTGACAGCCTCATCTTCAGGGCAGAGCAAATTGGCACATAGAGGCATGCCATCGTAAGCAAGACAATGTGTGGAACGCGCATGCGTGTGTGTGCTATTCATTTCATTCAGCTACAGCCTAAGCAATAGGAGATAACCTCCTTGTGGACAGGGCAAGGCAATTCCACATCATCTGAACTTGATTTGTCGTGTTTGGTGTCGGAGACCAGCTCACTTTAAGGGCTTTCTCTCTCTCTGCTTTGCAATTTCCAGGCTCACTTCAATTCTTTCTGTGAAATATAGCATGGACACATTATGGAGGCATCAGAGAGGGCTGTCTCCACATCAGAATGTATTCATTTTCATGTGCTTGAGCATTGTCCCTGCAAAGTGGCTTTTCATGGTGRCCCTACTTCATCAAGTCGGGCCTTGATCCTTTATCCACATTGTATGACCAAGACACTAGTTCTCACCAAAAATGTAGAAGCAGAAGAAATCTATTCATGCCTAAACCAAGGCTTTGAAGAACAGGTCATGTTTGTATATTTTTYCCTGCCCACAGGCTTGATGTGAAGAGTGGCAAGACCTGAGGAGAAGACAACGTCTGGGTTCCAAGTCTCTATATCGAGGAAGGCAACCCCCAGAAAATATGGGGGAGCAACTATGCTTCACTACCACATAGACAAAAGATAAGCTCCTGGTATGCCAGAGCCATTGCATGTTTTCAAGTCAATACGTCATAGCTGTTAGCATCACCCTGATATGAAGACTGAAGGAGTGAATTTTCAGATAAGGGAAGAAAAGGGTAAGATGACACTTGGATTACAATGTCTTCCTGCATAGGGAACAGCCAGTGAGTATCTTCTGTGTTCGTTACATTTCTGGCTGCTGTAACCAAAAACCTGACAAGAAGCATCTCAAGGGGAGGTTTATTTAAGTCACAGTTCTAGGAACGGTATACCATAGTGACAGTGACAATGGGGAAGTCATGKTGGCTGGGGCATGAYATGGCTGGTCACGTGGTACACTGGCTAGTTTTATGTCAACTTGATACAAGCTAGAATCGTCAGAAAGGAGGGAGCCTCGATTGAGAAAATACCCCCACAAAATCGGACCAGAGGCAAGCCTGAANATGGCTGGTCACGTGGTACACTGGCTAGTTTTATGTCAACTTGATACAAGCTAGAATCGTCAGAAAGGAGGGAGCCTCGATTGAGAAAATACCCCCACAAAATCGGACCAGAGGCAAGCCTGAASAGCATTTTCTTGAGTGATTTAAGGGTAGGGCCCAACCCAATGTGGGTGGAGCCACTCCTGGGCTTGTGGTTCTGAGGACTATAAGAAAGCAGGCTTGGGCAAAGCATGAGAAGCAAGCCAGTAAGCAGCACCTCTCCATGGCCTCTGCATCAGCTTCTGCCTCCAGGTTCCTGCCCTGTTTCAGTTCCTGTCCTGACTTCCTTKAAGGATGAATTGTGACGTRGAGCAGAATCCAAATAAACCCTTTCTTCTCCAAGTTGTTTTGGTCATGCTGCTTCATAACYGCAATAGTAGCCCTAACTAAGATGCTCTCCAGGGACAGCACACAAAGATGRCAGCTGGCKCTTGCTTAGCGACCTTTCTTCTTTTGATGCAGTCTAGGAYGCCAGCCCATGGGGTGGTACTCACCACCTCAATTAACCTAATCTAGTAACTCTCTCACAGACATGCTTAGAGGCAGGATGCTATAGTGATTGGAAATCCCATCAAGTTGGCAAGATTAACCATCATACGACAGAGCCACTGTTCACCTCAACTGTAAGGAACAGCACATATTTATTTTCTGTTTCCAAGACTAGCGTCTAGCCACTATCYGACAGAGCAGGTGGAGCATTCAGCAGAGGACGATGGCACATTCTCCTCATGTATCCATCCAAGGGAACAAATGCTGCTGAACTGTTCCCGCTGAGTTTCTATGTATTTATTTTTAAATGCATAGCTTGTTTTGTTCCCAGGCAAGATTTAAGAVAGCTCACAAGATGGCTTAATTTAGAAATGAAAATGAAAGGAAAAAGTCAAAACAGGGCGGGCCCATGAAACCAAGTTGAGAATACAGCTAAATATGCAATCACCAGYGGCTTACACACTTGCCACAAATTTGGATCTGAGATGTCTGGAAACTGAATCAAAATGTGATGTGCTCTGTGCTATAATATTCATAATTAACTTCTCAATATCMTTATTCATCATAGTCCAGAAGCTYCACAGAGGACAAAGCCTGTGCCTCTCACAGTACCTACTCCTGGGCCCACGTGCTCTAGCCCAATTCCCAGTCCAAAGCAAGGCCACAAAAAGGATGTGCATGAGATGCTGATGCAGCCTGAGATTCAACCATTCTTTTTTTCTTTTTTATTAGATATTTTCTTTATTTACATTTCAAATGTTACCCCCTTTCCATGTTTCCCCTCCAACAACCCCCCATCCCATCCCCCTCCCCCTGCTCACTAACCCACCCACTCCCGATTTCCTGACCTTTCATTCCCCTACACTGGGGCAATGAGCCTTCACAGGTCCAAGGGCTCTCTTCTTTCTCATTGATGTCTGACCAGGCCATCCTCTGTTACCCATGCGGCTAGAGCCACGGGTCGCTCATGTGCACTCTTTGGTTAGTGGTTAAGTCCCTGGCAGCTCTGGGGATACTGGTTGGTTCATATTGTTGTTCCTCCTACAGGGCTGCAAACCTCTTCAGCTCCTTGCTCCTTTCTCTAGCTCCTCCATTGGGGACCCTGTGCTCGGTTCAATGGTTGGCTGAGAGCATCCCCCTCTGAATTTGTCAGGCACTGACAGAGCCTCTTAGGAGTTAGCTATATCAAGCTCCTCTCAACCATTCTTAACACTGAGACCTAGACACATTCACTCCCCAGATCCTTGATATATGATTAAACATGATGGACTGGCAAGCTGTCTCATCACATGCCTATGATAGGTCCAATGTCCTATACRTAGGACATCACTTCCTGAAATCCATGTGTCCTTGGCAACTGAGCTAGCACAACCCAGAAAGAATAATTTCTTCATGGATGCACTATCTTATGTTCACAATCTCCATTCTTAGCCAAAAGGATGTAACCTTGAGAATTGATATCTACTGGATGGAAGGAACGGGATACACAGCTCATTAGCTACCCTCCCCTCAACACTAAGTTTCTTGAAGTATCTTAGACCCTAAAAATGGGGTGGCTTTGGCTTTGAKCTTGGACTTACACAGACCATYATAAAGAAGCCATTTTCTCACACTAGAATCTGCATTTCACAAGGCGATCATTGAAAGGTATTACCAACCCAGTTAGTGAGGGGTTCTCCAGTGAAACTGTAATTKGTTGGACCAAAGTACAAAATAACCAACTTTTATTACCAAATGAGACCTTTCCTTTGTGTTTGCTGAAGCTTTATGCCTGGCCTGTTTCCATTTTGTTTGTTTGTTTTGGTTTTGGTTTGGTTTTTTGCTGTGGTTTTTGATACTGTGACTGGCGTTACTTTAGAAGGAATGGAAGATGTCCTGTTTAAGTAGCAGAGCATAAAGGGTCAATAGAGAYATCAGAGATCARGATTATATATGGCTGGGATAAACTAAAGATCAAGAGAGGAGATTCACAAATCCTTCCTGGATACGGAGGCAGCACATGGTCCTCAGCTGGGTTRACAAGTGAATAAACTGCGTTTGTGGTCAAGCTGGCTCTACTTGCACTACCCAGTCAATGTGACAGTACCCCCTAGAGTTTTGCTGTTTATCTGTCAAGCAGGACACTGAGAGGGCTCACCCAAATGAAATAGCATTTACAAAGAGTTTCAGGTGAGCTCTGCACTGTGCAAGGACTTTTAAAGTATTACTTCACTTCCTCCTACTATTCTAAATAGGCTCTGCTGTGCCCATTTACAAAAAGGGAAACTGAAACTTACAAAGGTCAAAACGGGTTTTTAAGTAAATAACAAAATTTCCTTCCTATAAAGGATAGGGGAAAATAGTGTCCAGATGTTGTATAGAACAACTTTTGAGTTTTTCCCTATCAGCTAAAGACACATCCCTAGGTTTTCCTTGCTAAGACTGATACCTTGTTCGAGAGGACATTTATGTCAGAATGCCAAGGCAGTAAGGATGGTCTCCAGGGCACAGAGGTAACCTCACTGCGCATGGGGACGGATGSCACCTCTAACAGAGATCATGGCAGTGCTAGGGCATGTATCAAGTTCGGCCAGTTAAGTTCTCCCTCCTGAGGCAAACATATGCCTTCTGTTCTCCATAGCAGAGCTGTTGGGGGCACATTCAAAGGCAGAGCACAGCTGGGACACTCTGAAGGCAGCAAATCTGAGCACAGACAGCAAATCTGAGCACAGGCAGCATGAGTTGCGATGGATCCTTCTGAGCTGGAACTGTCACTAGAGAGTGATYCCTGCCTGGTGGCAATGGAGCTCCGACATCCATGAGACACCTGTCTGCGATATACAGAGGAAATGGAAATAAGACACAGCAAATGACGTGTYCACAGCAAGATGTTCAGGCATCCCAAAGCCTTTCTGCTCTCAGAGCAATCCGTCAGGAAGAGAGAAYGCTCAGCATGCCTCAGCCTCCCCTTCATCTGTCTTACTCTGGATCAGCTTGCTCCTAAATGATATTTTCATCCTTTCGYTTTTTTTCAGACAGCATTTTAAACTTGYAGCCCATGCTATACTGAAACTTACSGCATAGTCCAGACTGGCCTTGAAATGMTAGCAATCCTTCTGCCTCAACCTCTRGGCTGTTGAAATTCCAGGGGYGATCCACCATGCCAGATTCCATCTATTTTTGTTTCTATTTTTTGTTGTTTGGGTTTTTTTTTTTTTGTCTTCTAAGTGTAGATTTAATTTTTCTCCTTCTGTTCTTCCTTTTTAAAGCTTCTTTCTATCCTTCCCTTCCCCACCCTTCCCCTCTTCTCTTGCTTTTCCTNATAAATGAAAAGGATTAAAAATGAATCCTGAAGATGTAGAAACATGGGTCATGGCACATCACTAGTGATCAGGACATTGTGCAAACACTTTGAAAGGCATTCCAGCAGTTTCTAGAATGTTAGACACAGACCTTAGAGGAGCCAYTGATCCACTCTTAGTTCTCTACTCAAGAGCAAGGAAAAGGCTGAATGACATGCRAATATGCACYACAGTCTTGTTCAAATAGAAAGAATTACAAGTAAGATACGTGTCTATTAACTGTGGAAGAGATCACCGAAGTGTAATGTATCCACTAAMGTGAACAGGACTTAGCAATAAGGAACTGAGATGGCTCATTGAGTAAAAGCAGTTGCCMCCAGACCTGACAAATCCCCAGAACTCGCATGATGGAAGGACAAAAGCTGTCTCCTTCCTGCARCTGTTCTTCCAACCTCTGTACACATCAAGGCATGCATGCGWATACATAYATAAGAAATAAATTAATAAGAAAATAACTTTTAAATGCAATAATGATGCATACCCCAGCACCAGATGAGGTTCATTTTCTTGACATTAAGTGAAATAAGCCAGATACAAAAAGCCTCATATTACGTAATTCTGTACAAGAAACTCAAGAATAAGCAAAATACAGAACCAAAAATAAAGCGCTGGTTGCTTGGAGCTGTGGTTRGAAACAGRGATTAATTTAGACACATGTGATCTTGTCATATGGATAAAAAATGTCTTGAAATTGATTTACARTGATGGCTGCACTTGGCAAGGTTACTAAATATAATTGAATTGTATATTTAAGCTGAGTGAATTTAATGTTATATAAATAAAATTCAATAAGGCTATTAAGGAACAATAAGCCAAGCCAGCAGTGTTATGGACTGAATGTTCACATATCCCCAACATGGCTGCGATTGTCTCTGGCCTCGGGGAGGTAATTAGATGATGAGCATGGAAGTTTGGTGAATGAAAGCTTCCCTGCCTCCTCTCATACCTCCTACCACGTAATGATTGCTGYCTGCTATGCAGAAGARACCCTTCCCCACCAATCCCACGCCACCACCATGTCAAAATTCTGACCAATAACTTCACTCTCCAGGACTGTGAAAAATGAGCCAACCAGCCTATGGCCATTCATTAAAACAGCTGAGCTGACTAAAAGCTAAATGTGGTTGGAAGGGAGACAGCTCACTGCAGGCATGGGAACCTGAGTTCAAATCCCCAGCACCTATCTAACAAGCCAATGTAGCTGTACCCATATCCCCAGCATTGTGGGGTATGAGAAAGGAGAGACAGGATTGTCCAGCTTGCTGGCCACCAGCCCAGCTCCAGATTCATCACTTTCAAGATGCAGAGGGTGCGCACACACATGGGTATGCATCATATATATCTCACACAAGTAAAAAATGCTCATAAAATGTAGCAAATATCAGCTTGCATTAAAAACATAAAGCAGTCTGTAATGCAAAACTTTGCTTTCTCTGAGTTTGAAATACCTCACATTTTCCAATTTTAATAATAAATCGATGAAGCTGTTCACTACCCGAAACACAGAGTTGTCTATGGGGTTGAATCTTGCCACAACTGGAAGGTACTTCTGAGATAGCTATATCATTGTTATTGTTGCTTTATGAGTTATCGAAAATCTATGCTTGGTAATTGCTTTAGTGGGTTTTACCCCTCTTCAGCAACACTTGACTTAGAACTAGACTCAGAAGAGATCACTGTCAGCTTAAATCACTGCCTTCTGTTCTCCCAGATCCAATGAGAGAGTTTCCACAGACCCCTTAGCCACTCAACAGTTTCTTCCTGAGAACGCTGAATCTTCTAATTAGAAAATATTGCTGCCACAGTGAATAGATACGGTGATGTGAGACGAAGAAGAGGAACCAAGAGATAAGCAGGCTCATATGCTCAGTGACTCTCTTCTCCACACAGCCCCCTCCCAGCTCCTCATAGCCAAAGCTTACTCCCACAGGTACAAATTATTCTCTCTGCAAACCTTGGGTCAAATTCAACATTTTCATGAATTAGTAATAATATCCTTTTACATGCATTGATTCCCTAAACGTGTAATGGGATACCAGAAAATGTGATTATCATGCTATTGCAATTTTTTTCCCCGAATGAAGAAATGCAGGCACAGGCTCCAAGCTGGRCTAAGGCTCATCAATATTCTCGGTACACAGGTAGCAGAACCAGAAAAAAAATTCTGCTCTGTTGTGTGTTAAGATCAGGCTACAGAAGAATGTGTAGACCAGGATATTATTCATTTCAACATTAGACATCTACAGATAACGCAGAAATACTTATTCAAAACTACATTCCAGATCTTCACCACCGAGGCCTGGCCTTCTCTATAGTCTTCATTGTTTCTGTAACTAGAATTGTCCCGTCAGCCATGCAAGACAGAGTTTCAGCCCTCCCTGGGACTTCCTGTTTTCCCTCTCATCCCCACCACATCAGAATACGTGACATCATCCGGAAATCCACCATATCCCAATAGACACCTCCACTTTCAATAGCCACTGCCTCAAGTATTCACAGTGGATCTTCTAACAAACCCCATGTCTGTCTAAAACCTGACAGCAATACAGTCACTAGTTAATTAAACCCTCTGGGTTCACTGCATCCTCTAAGTCCTATGTTAGAAAGCCCCACCTTTGGGAGNGGGGCGATCCACCATGCCAGATTCCATCTATTTTTGTTTCTATTTTTTGTTGTTTGGGTTTTTTTTTTTTTGTCTTCTAAGTGTAGATTTAATTTTTCTCCTTCTGTTCTTCCTTTTTAAAGCTTCTTTCTATCCTTCCCTTCCCCACCCTTCCCCTCTTCTCTTGCTTTTCCTGTCTTCCCCTTCCCCCCCCCCTCTTCTTTCTCTTCCCATATACACCTTTCTCTTCCTCCTTTCCTCCACCCTCTCATCTTTCCCCTCCCCATCCCCCTTTCTGGTCCTTTGCCCTCTCCCAATTCTTCTTGGTCACCTCATTCTCTTATCTCTTCCTACGTGTACAGACAGATCTAAGTATGAAGGAATATCTCTTCATTTCTGGGCTCTGCACACATAAACACAGAGACACAGTCCAACCAACCACACAATTCCGTGTCTCCAACCCCAGTTTCTCCAGTGGTCATCCTCTGGACACTTGGTRCACAGACTTTCTTCCAGGTCTTAACTCATACCCAGACTCATYCCAAGATGCTATTCTCCATGATGCCTGTGCCAGAACAGAACTTCCAATAGTACCACAGGTAGGTCYACCTGTGGCTTGGAGCTGGGACTTGTCTCCATTCTGRAGTCTACACTCAACTCATTGGCCCCAAAGCTCATATTTTTGGCTAAGGCCAGAMGGAAAATTATACAGAAAGAAGACAGGGCTTCCTTTACCTAAAGCTATTCAGTCAACATAAGATATGATTTTAAAATGTCACAGAGCCTATTTTAAAGTTTCTTCTGCATTATATTTATTTGCTTGCAATTTTGAATTTTTACCCCGACAGCTTCTAGGATGAAATAACAAATATTTCCCATATTTCACATTATGTCTTCTACRGTTTGTTTTTGGTTTTTKGTTGCCTTTGTAATGACACATTGAGACRATTCTAATCCTTTCCAGGTCTTCAGCATCTTGAATTCTGAAGCATTTTCCCATACAAGAGTCTAATTAGCAATGGAAATCATTGAAACAGATCTTGAAGTTTGAAACAAGGGTATTTGAGATTTAAGAAAATCACTAAATGTAGTTCCCCCCCCCCATATGTAGGCTTCTTACTTAGCAAATTCAGGGATGTGCTACAGGAATGCTTTCCTTTCTACTGGTAGGGAAGTATGGTGAGCAGAGGGTAGTTTATTAATGACGTTGGAATAAAAGGCATCTGAGTGAGTGTTGATAATTACACTGCTGGGGAGACAATGTCGGGCATGCCTAGGAGATAGACACAAGAGGATTAAGAGTTAAGAACAGCCTCAAGGACTAAGTAGTCTGAGGCCAGCCTAAGCTGCACGAGACTCTATCTCAGATGACAGAGGGCTGGAGAGGTGGCTCGGTAGGGAAGAGCACTTGCTGCTCTTCCAGAGAGAACATTTTTCTTTCTCCAGAAGTAGGAGGCATTCACAGAATTTTCAGGCCAAAGGCATATCAAAATACAGAAAATGATATATGAAAGCTAAGCAAATAAATCAATACTATATGAAAGTCCCGTAAATCAAGRATAAGGTAGATATGTTCCAGGAATTCAGCTTTTGAAAACCAATTAATATGATTCCCTATAATAATAAAAAAGACAAAAGTGAATTATTGGTATCCCAGTGCATAAAGGAAAAAATTTCATAACCTTTCATATCAACATGAGTCATCAACATGACATGAGTCAGGTGGGAATACACTTCCTTAGTCTTAAGAGTGTGGTATTTTAAAGTCCAGAAATAATCAATGGGAAAACATTGAAAGTGATTTCTCTCAGCTTGACAATGTGGCAAGGAGTCCCATCTTAATTAATTCCAGTCAACACYGTCAAGCTCCAAGCCAATCTAATACAATAAGGAAAAATAAGAATTAAAGCAATAGATATAAAATATAGCCATTGCTTTAGTACAATGTTGAATACTCAGAAAGTCTAAAACATATGATTAATAATCTATTAGAACTCACAGAACTGGGGCAGGTGATGGATACAAGGACTATACTAAAGTCCAATGCATTTCTATATATTTTATGTTAAAATAAAAATGAAATAAAARTACTCTTTCCAAAGGCATTAAAACATCAAGTATTTAGAAATGCATTTTTATATGTGTAAAACCTCCATAAAGTCTTTACAAACCATGACCGAGATATCTAACTTTAAATAAATAACAGAACAAAGCATATTTATAAATTAGAACACTCTCCATTGTTAAGATGCAAATCATTCTCAATTTCATCTTTTGGTTCACTGAAATATTACCCAGACACCCATTTAATAGTCATCTGGAGACATAGCCAAGTAAGGTCTTCCTAAAGYAATTTCTGTAACAAGCAACCAAAACACTGTGTGTGGGCGGGGGATCCCTCAAATATTTAAAGACCTTTCAAATTAAAGTCGTAGAAAAAGAAAGACTAAGGAGCATTTATTCAAGAACAATGACTGTGCCTCAGAACAGGAGTTTTGTACCATAGTTTTGCACCCCATCCTCTGTGCAGCTCTGCAGTCATGTTTAAAATCAACCATGTAGAACCATGCCAAGGCTATAGTCTCTCCGCCGTAGCAGATRACAGGGCCACCCTTCCTAAAGGCTCCATTCTCRGGTGCTCCTTGTGATTTGACTTGCTTGGCAGGTCCCCGGATATCCTGACTCACAAGATTTGTCTTTACTTGAGCTGAGGCAAATCCATTCAGAACAGACCCTTACCTCAATGAAATTGCTGAAAGCAGCCAGGGGAGCCCATGAGTAGTAGACGGGGACGATGCAATTTGAAC
>BDUI01017685.1:4303-15063 GCA_002335545.1 Apodemus speciosus
GTCCAACAGACTGTCTCGGCTCTGCTTCAACCTGCTTCCAGCCTTAGTCTGCACTGCTTCATGGGAAATGAGTTCCAGGTGGTCGCCCTGAGGTAGAATGGAGAATGTTATCTTTTAATTTTTTTTATTCCCTCCCATCAAAGAAACACAAGAAAATTTCCCTAGTACATTAGAAAAAAAGCTTCACCCCTGGCTGGCCTTTGTCAAATCTGGTGTCCTGGCTTGTGCAGTTACCTGTGGACTCATTTTGGCCTTTGAAGGTACCACCATAATTTTATAGGAAGACAAAGAGGAGACATTTATTAACGACCTCTTGGGGCCCAGGCAATGTGCTAAGTGCTTTAGGTAAAGCCGTTGTCATCTTTACAGTGGTCCTGCCAAACAGATGTGCTCTCTTCATTTCACAAGGCTAGAGAGATTAAAGAGCTTGCTTATAGTCACACAGACAACCAGGGGTGGGGCCAGCAAGGGGCATGGGAAATGGTGAAGGCAGTTGGCCCTGGTGCCAACAGGCTTGGGAGTCACATGGTTGTGTAGTACCATGTTGTTTTCCTCTTGGTGATCTTGGGTAAGTTACTAAATCCCCAGTGTTTCCAGATGTAGAAAGAATGGTTACTCTGGTGTGGATGTTGTAAGATCGAAATGAATGCATGTACATCCAGTCCTTATCACAACCCCTGACTCAGTGATAAGCGGTGATAGAATGAGACCTTCAACACCCTCTTCTGCTGTCTGCACATACACATAGGCATACAYGTGTGTGCCCTTACACATGTGCACACATATCACACACACTCACACATATATACACTCACTCATAAGTACAATGAATCAACAGTCCTCTGTTGACAAAGATTGGCATCACTTGTGCTGGGGAAAGAGAACCCATCCATGGTCCAGCTCCAGCATCACACAGCAGAACAGGGAAACACGACAGTGCTGTGACAATGAGCTGATGGGGGTGYGGAACCAGGTTTACAAAGTGGAACCAGGTGCACAAAGTCCCTCACCARTTCTACTGAAATAACACTTTCYGYGTTTGACTTTCCTCTCTTTAAACTGGCAATGGAATTTACTTTAGTCATAGGATTCTGTTACCTTATGTTAAAGGTAATGCTGTGGCTTTCCCTRCCCTCAGGGATYGTGGGTCTATATCCGTCCATGAAGGCAAAGGGCACAGATAACGTTRAACAGGGCTGGGGGTGGGTTTGGAAGCCTTCTGAGTATGTACAGTGGTTAAGACACATGGGGACCTGCTGCAGGGAGTCAGAGCAACTTACTTGGGGGTGTCTCAAGGCTTATATAGTTTTGGGGGATGGAGGGTAGAAACTTCCAGGATGGGCAGAAGTCATTGGCTAAAGGGTTAGGGTGTTGGAATACCTCATTAGCATTGGGAAGCATTTCATGAATCTCAGGTGCTGGCTGAATGGGCTCTTATAAGGAGGAAGGAAGTGGCATCTGTGATCTAACTAAGGCTACCGTGACATGACATCCTGCTGTTAGGGTGTGTGGTGAGGGGTTTGAGTTCCCTAGATGAAATCAGCGATGGGGAAGCCCTGCTAACCAAGGGGGTCCCCCATATTCTATCAGTCTCAGAGGCTCTCTGGTCCAATGGTAGACGTCACCTTAATTAGCAGAGTTTTCCCACATAATATGTGTATAGGTCTGGCACATTGTGGAAGTTTATTGAGAACTGTTTGCTCGCCAGTTGTCTTTGAATAGAAGACAGGAAATYCAAGAGGCAGGGCTCAGGGCCTGTGTGGAGGGGGGAGGTGGGAAGACTGTGTAAGAGCTGGAGGGGATAGAAGAYAGTAGGAACAGTGTCTTCCAGACACAACAGGACTGCCACACATGTGAGCTCACAGGGACGATGCCAGAATGCACAGGGCCTGCACAGGTCCCCGTGCTGGGAGGGGAAGAAGACACGAACCGGGATCCCTAACTCAGAAGCCATCTCCAGGTGATAACCACTCACAAAGCAAAAACTAGTTTTCTCCAATGAAGACTTACAGGATATGCAAACCACACKTAAGGGCAGCCCTCACGACCAGGAGATGGCTTAACATGAAATGAACTCAATAGCATTTGTTTGGGGATTTCTTTTTCTTTTTTGCTTTCTCTTTCTTTTTCCTTTTCTTTTGGCTTTACTGGTCTTTTGCTTGCATATCATGCTTTCTGATTTTGTATTTTTATGGTGTTTCTCTCTTTCTCTGTTTCTGATGTTTTCCTTTTTTTCTCTTTTAGTTTTATTTTTATTCTGGTTTGTTTGTTTGCCTGTTTGTTTCCTAAAGAGAGAAAGAAAGGTCATAGAATTGGGTGGGAGGGAAGGGTGGGAGGATCTAGGAGGAGTTAGGGAAGGGGAAATTGTGTTCAGTCTATATTATATTACACATAATATATATAAATATCACTTGTATAAATTATTTTCAATAAGAATAAATGCTAAAAAATTAATTTGAGGGACCCCATTTCTAATTTTGCAGATGAAAAAGCCAAGTTACAGAGATAGATGGCGTAGCTCAGGATTGGAGACCCATGGCAGTGCTGGGGGAGGTAATTAGGCCTAGACCACCAGTTCCTATTTCACAGATCACACTCCTGCATAAAATGTGATGTATTTGCCRTGACTACAGCAGTGGGGACATATGAGGTCATTCAACACGGGCTGGCTACTCTCTCTGTTACACAATCATAGATAGGACTTGGTCTTGTTTACCAGGAGAAAAGGTTATTTTGACCAGTTCAAATTTTTCCCTTAGAGCTCGAGTTAGTGTTTTTATTTATTACTGAAGTTTCAGTCTGTGACAAGTCAAGTTTATGAACAACATTAACCTTCGGACACAGCGAGGGCACAGGAATGTTTATATTCCCCTGCTATAAAGTGTGCTTTTGGACTCCTGTCCACCCACAGCTTCCTCGGGTCTTAGTTACCTAAGCTGGGGGACCTGGCAATGGTGCACTGGTTTGAGTCATCTGGGCTTTCTCTCAGCTTCTGCAGGATTTTCTGTCTGTGGGTTCTCGTCTCACTTTCCTGTCCTCTCTGGGGAATTGGTTCCAGCTTGGTCTCAGCTGTGTCTACCCCCACCAACACTTCCCAGCGTCCAGGTCAGCTCTCCTCTGGCCACCTTTAGACTTCCATTTCCAACGTCTTCAGAGACCCTCACCGTAGCGCTCCCTTCTACAGGGTGCTGACACCTTCCATATCTGCTGCTCCGACTGACAGACATCTGGAGTGGTACCTCTGTCCACCAAAGGGTGCCACAGGATAGTTACATGAACRTCTCCTGTCACTTTCCAAACACACTCTGAGTTTTCAGACTAATTCTCTGATGTGGGCCACAGGCACGGCCTGCTCAGATCCAGCTCGACCCAGCTCTGGTGCTGTCTCTCCACTCTTGTATTACCACCGATGTCTTTGAGAGCCCAAGTGTTCTTACAGATTGTTTCCTTTGATGTCTTGACTTCCCAGCTCTGTGTCTGCTGGGTCCCAGCTTAGATTTCATGTCTTAGGAATCCCTTTCTAGAGACTTCTACACTATTGCTATCAAAATCTTCCTGTTACTCTTCTGCCATAGGCCTCAAGTTATAATTGCAGGTTTATCTCGATGCCCATGTGATTATCTATTTATTTTAATTAAGCATTTTTCATGCATTGTACACGGGACTGTGTTACAAAAGGGCACTTTCATACAAATACAAATTCCATACAAATYGAATACAGTCTCCCACCATATCCTTCTCTTCCTTTTCTTCTTCCCCTCGTCCTGTTAGTTTCCTTTATTCCCATTGTCATCTTTCCTCTATTTCCATGCCACATATACATGCATAGTTCATATAATATAAAATCTAGGAAACACAAAATAGAGAAAATACAATATTTTTCTTTCTGAGACAGGATTAATTTGGTCTGTGATGATCGGCAGTTGTATTGACTGTCCTGCAAATGTTATAACTTTGTTCTGTGTCATGGTTAAAACAGACTCCGTTGTGTAGAGACACAGCATCTTCATCATCTATTCCTTCATTGACGGACACCTACCTATTATGAGTAGTGCTGCAGAAAACATCAGTGCTCAGGTATCTCTGCGATACGCGGAGTTCTTCACTACCTGGCCGAAGCAACTTAAGGGAGGAAGGACTCCTTTTGGCTCACAGTTAACAAGGTGTCAATCAATCATGGCAAGTAAGGCATGGAGGCTGGAGTGAGTCAGTCACAGAGCAGGAATGTGCAGCAGCTCTTCCTCAGATGGCTTTGCCCACGAAATCGGGGATGGAACCTTCAAGGCCTACCCTAGTAGCCTACTTCATCTGGCTAGGTCCTTGGGCCCAAAAGTTCTGCAGCCTACTAAAACAGCCCCACTAGCTGGGGACCGAATGTTCAAACATRTAAGCCTGKTGAAGACATTTCACATTCAAATCATGACAGCTAACYTCAGAAGAATGGTCTCTCCTGATACCTGCGCATATGCTTGGCATAAASTGAGCCCTCAGTAAATGTCCATTCAATAAATGAACAAGCAATCTGTGTTCAGATACAGCTCTTCCTTTTCATTCTCTAAACAAGAATGACTACCAACTTCCTCTAACCTTATATCCTGTGTGTTTCTCCAGTCTCCCCTTCTCTCCATCTTCTCTGCTGGCCTCATCATCTAGACTTCCCTGGTTTCACAATGACACTGCTAAAAGCACATTTTCAATGGTAACTACACCACAATTCTTGCTCCTTACACAGCTATGAAAAGACCTGTTTACAATAACAGTTTGTTTATACTACTGTGCTGCTCAAACCCTCTCAAGATGTTCCTTATTGCCTCTTCTTTTTTTTGTTTGTTTGTTTTTTTGGATTTGGTTTTTTTGAGACAGGGTTTCTCTGTATAGCCCTGGATGTCCTGGAACTCACTCTGTAGACCATGCTGGCCTCAAACTCAGAAATCTGCCTGCCTCTGCCTCCCAGAGTGCTGGGATTACAGGCGTGCGCCGCCACCGCCTGGCCTTGTTGCCTCTTGATATGTGGCCAAGGTCTTTTGTAAGATCTCGCTGGCATTCATGGTTAGCCTTACCCTTCTCCACCTTTATTCTTCTCCACTCCCTGCACATCTCTGTTTTGCCAGAAAGCACACTTCTTGAGCACGAGGGTATCATTTGATGTATTTACAGTTCTACCCAAGTTACTTAATTTTAGTTAWTCATGGCTGCATCRTAACCGCTCCCCAAATACACAAATCAYTAAAACAATAGCCATTTTGAAAAAAACTTGCCATTTTTCCTGTACCCTCAAGTCAGCTGGATGAACCTGTCAGTCTGGGACAGTCTTGAGAAAGTTTGGCTGGGTTAGCTTGTATAGCAGTCATGTGTCACATGAGCCTGAAGGTTGTCTGGACTGTTAAGAATGTCACTGGCTAAGAAGACTTAACTTGCTATATGTGGCTTATCATCGTCTTCTAAGTTATCCCCAAGGGCCTGGTGGCTTGGTGGTACAGGTGATATGTAGTTATAGGGGGGTGAGGATAAGAGAGGAAGTGAAACACCAAGAGTATTCATCATGGTCTACTTGTGTTAAGTTTGGTGCTGTCTCATTGGCCAGAGTATGTAACACAGCCAAGCCCAGGGACAGAATGGAGGAGACCAAACCAGGAGTAGATAAGAGACTCTGTTATTACTACAGCCACCACCTTGAAGGTTTTATAATAACTACGCGACATTTTTGAGCAGCTATAATGAAAGCAGTCTTTTTCTTAGTCATAGCAGAATCTAGGTCAACCCCTAACATTGTTCTTACTCCTCCACGGGTCATAAACAGACCCTGGATATCCACACACAGCCCAGAGCTGTATCTCTTAGGGTACATGCCCACAGTTGTACTTCTGTGGAAAATAGTAGCCGTATCTTTTACTTGGTTCTCGAAAATGCCCTCCTTGCCCCCATGGGGCACTTGGAGACCACTTATTTTTATTATTCTTAAAATTTTTGTTGGTTTTTTTTGGGACAAGTTTTCATCATATAGCTCTAAGTGTCCTGGAATTCACTATGGAGAGCAGGCTGCTGTCGAAGTCAAGCTTTGACACGTCGGGGGCTGAAGGAGGAGATATGGAGTCAGCCTTTAGGTCTCTATTAACTTTATTTTGGAGGAAACCACACACACACACACACAAAATGAAGCAACGCTCTGTCCAACTTCATTTCTTCTCCCGCAGTTTAAAATCTTTCAAGCAATATAAAAATTACAATGTGGTTACATTCTAGTTTCCTTTAAGTAAATAATTACAATGAGTTCTTCAATACCCTTACATGAGTAAACATTTTATGTATTACAGGTGGAAATGATTCCCAAGAACCCACGCACATTCCCCTCTAAGCAGCGTGTTATAGATTAACAAAGCGTGAACAAGCAAGGTTATTTTTTCTCAGCTAATTTCTCTTACTGGCAGGCTGCAAGTCACAGTTACAAAGAAGGAATCAATCATTCTATTATTTATCTTTAAAAAGCAATCTCATTAAAAAAATCTTAAGAGAATTGCAAATCCAAACTCTTATATATAGAAAACAGTCATTTCTACTTTAAGTCCTCAGAGTGACCACCTACTCGTCAACAGTTTTTTTTTATTAAATCATATCAGGAAGTTGAGGACAAAATTGGGTACAAGAAATTAATCATCACCTTGCTCACTAGCCCAGCTTAAGTGAGAGAGGYRTGTCAGTCAGTGCTGGTTGGGCTCTGTCCTTCTTGTTCCCTGACCTCAGAATAATCTCTTGCTCAATAATCAAGAGTGTGTGCCTTTCTGAACTTTAAATTGTTCCCCAAGATTCCCTAAATCAAAGCCACTAGCAAAAACATCTTAACCCAACTTTACTAACAATCTACATCTCCAAATTCTTTCTAAGGGTGATGGTCTTAGCTAACAATCTGAGTTCTTTCTGAGGGTGGTGGTTCTATCATTAATCTGTGCCAGCATCAATGCTTGAGACAGATCGATCACTATTATTGTAAGTGCCAATGACACAGCCCAGTGAGGGGGCTGAAAACCCTCCTAGAGTTTTCGTATAACTCATAGATTAGGGGTGATGTGATGACTGTGTAAGCACCAAGCAGAGCRATGATGCTCTGTACAGCATAAAGTCCTCAGGACACACCGTGCTCGGGGCTCTGCCTCTCCAAGGCACACCCATTGTGATTGCACTAACCAGTGGGCCACTCTCCATGAGTTCTAAAGCTGCTTGCTGTTCTTTTCACATGAACCTTGGCAGTTTGAGATCGGCCTGTCTCTGCTTCCCAAGTACTGGGATTAAAGGAGTGCACCATCATGCCGGGTGCAAACCACTCTTAAAAACAAATATACTCTTACATCTTTTTTGTTTTGTTTTGTTTTTTTTTTTTGTTTTTGTTTTTGTTTTTTAATGTGATGTTTTCTCTGCTGAGAAACCCCCAGGCTCTTAGTCATCTGCCAGCAGTGGGTGGGGCTGGTTGTGACTTGTCTGATCATATAGAAGGCTGGCTTTGAACTTTCCRTCCTGCTGATTCAGCCTGATGGGGGCATGCTTGAAGGCCTATGCCCAGGTCTGGCTTCTTCAGCACCACTTCCCTTCACTTTGTGACTTTCAGTATCCGGGTAAATGACGCTAGGATTTTGTTTTGCATTTGTCTTGCATATTCTTTGTATTTTAGAAGTAGTGCCTTTGACAATGAAGAAGAGAGATGCTTTTTCTTTTCATTATACATGAGAGGGAAGAATGGAGCTATTGTCTTTTTTGTTTGTTTGTTTGTTTCCAGGTTCTTCCTCTTAGTGTATAAACGAGAAACCTGGAGTCCAGAGACCAGGGAGGACTTTCCCAGGGGCACACGGGTGGGTCAGCATAGGACCCAAAGTGCACAGCCCTCTAATGCCCCACCATGCTGCTTCTCTGTGCGAGCATTGTTTTAAGGAAAGAAAACTAACTTCATAATGAAAAGATTTAAAAGCATCTAAGCTCTCAGTTGCATAACCAAAATGTTCCATTTTATTTACTAGTGGTGTTTCTTTTTCTTTTTTAAAAAGTCTTTTTAGATGTTCGGCGATATGTTTATTTCATTACAGAACTGGCAACGTACAGTCATTCAGAATTCATCCGAGTCCTCAAACTTTCAACACTCTTTGACACAGGGTATAGATTATGCTGAGGTTTTCATTGTCCTAGATCAGCTACAAAAGTTGATCTGTGATCAAAGAGTGAGATGTGTTTGTCTAGAAGCCAGGTTTTCTAATTTTGAGTCTAGTGCCTTGTCCAACACATAATTTTTGTCAAAGAATGTCATATTTTTTAACTGATTAACATGATAGCTGTAACTAGGTCATACTTGCTTTGTGCTTGGCAATGTTAACTTTGCTTTTCACTTATTAACTCATTTAATCCTTAGAACAACCCCTCGGGGTACATATTAGCATCATTCCTATTTTATAAACAGATGTATTCATGAGGGAGTAGATTGATAATATTAAATATTCACTTACATATTTTCCAGGTTTTGTAAAGGTTTATTTTTCACTTTTAACCCTGGACTCATTGCCATCGCATCCAGTTCTTCGTGTCCCAAGATGTTATCACGTGGTGGTTTGATAAAGCATCAGCTATCAGTTAAGATGTTTTTTTGGCWCAATAGAAGAYTTGGATAAGARCGGCTTAGGAAGCAGGCTGGTTCGGTAATTCAACAAGCAACTGTTACCCACACTGCTTCTGCCTTTCTTCTCCTCTTTCCTCACCACRCCAGCTCTTGTCCRCAGGCTCATGATTTGAACAGAGGGATGTCACCTTTAGGCTGGGGTTGCTATTTTCAAAAGCATRTATCCAAGGGGGTGATCAGAGATGCCCACGCTTCATGTTTTCTGAGCGTGGGTAGTTTCCCCAGAGGCCCTGCAGTAGAGATCACAGACTTAAAGAAAGTCATATGGAGACAAGGAAGTGTGCAGGAACATGAACCTTGCATTTTCACATTCCCCCTAGATGTCCCCATGAAGGGGGAACAGGAATGAGTAGCTACTGGGCACTCACCCAACACCTTCTACCATATACGGTAAATTGTTAGTGGGTAATTTGGACTGCCAGTTATTTAATTCTTCTAATAGCTCAGAATGTCTGTTCGGCTAAATGGCAGAAGGTAATGAGCGAAACATGSGTACTTTGAATACAGAGAGGTCATAGTTTTGTGATTTGAATATGCATAATGTGCCAGGGTTCTTCCCACCATCTATAAAGTCATCCTTTCTTAGAGATTTGCGAGCAAGTGTGTGAGTGCCATATCCTGCCCTTTCCTTTATCTTTACAGATTTAGCTGRAGGGAGAAAAAAGGTCACCATGAATTAGCTTCAGAACTCAGACTGAAATAAATGAAATGAGACTCATTTTGACCAATGAGAAGAGCCACTGTTCTCATTAGACACTGTCCTCTTCCTGGGGCCAAAGCAGGAAGGGCAGGGTTGTAACGTGGGTCCAGGAGAGGTGGCTGGGGACATCCCAGGAAGTCAGCTTTTCCTTCCTGGGAAGGTTCTCCGTGCACTGTTGGTGTCTCTGGGGATCCTTTATGGAAGTGCTGCTTTCTCTGTGGGCTCATTCTCAAKACCTGTAATTCAGATGTCTGATGTCTGCTTTGAGGAATTAAATGTTTTCTTTYTTGCCCTCCATTTAAAGGCCAGCAGGCAGGACTTCAAGCTGAGCTGAGTTGCTTGCTGGATCTGGAGTCAGTTTGATGGTAGGCTGTGTGTCACACTATACAAATGAACTGCAATTTCTATTTTCAAAGCAGGTGACAGGAAGACCTCACAAAGACAGTCAGACTTGGAAACTAGAGGGTGACATCTTAGAGAAGGCACAGAGACTTCTCTACCAGGTACAAYTTGCACAATTCCTGCTGCCCACAAATGTCTACTAACTCYATAAAGGGAACCTTTAACTTTAATTTTTTTAATCTTTATTTTTAATGATGGTTCCTAAACCATCCCTGTTTTAACCTCCTGTTAGTCCAYCACCCACCAGAGGTAGCAGGAAAGCCACCCAAGCCAGTACTCTCCAAAGAAGCCTGCATACTTTTGTTTTKGGGAAMCTTTCTCATCCTAATAGTAGTAATTTAAAAATTATTCATGGTATAACATTAAATACTTCAAGTTATTTTCTTATTTTAGGTAATACTGAATAGATCTCCATAGCCCTTAAAAATGAAAATATTTTCTGAAGTGAGAAAAAATTAAAACATTTTCTTTTACTCTAATATTCAGGGAGTTGTTTTGTTGGAATCCTCCTTCTGATTTTGAAAGAAATACATTTCTTAGTACASGATTCTTGTGGGCCATAGGAACTGTAAGAGGTACACCGTGGAGAAGCTCTGTGTCCTTCCTAAGATGSCAGTCTAGTCTCAAAGTCTGACCTCTGTGATGTCTTCCTCTTGTCTGCCTTAACAAGAGCTCATTTATATTTTTCTCTTCAACCATGTTCCTCTAGTTGGATGTCTTCGGTGTCAAATGCCATGGTCACCATTGGGCAGAGTCAATATTCTTGAAGTCTAGAGTTAAGCCATAGATGATGTGGATGTCTACAGACTCCCTCAGTAATTCCAAGGTGGCTGCAACCTGGGGTAGAAGGCTAAAGAAGAGGTAGGGACAGCTCCCAGAGAGCCCTACGGGCCAGATTAAAGAAACTGGACCTCATGGTGTGGTATGCATCCTAGGATCACTTTCAGTTTCAGACAGGCAGACATTGTAGCTCTTCAGAGTTAAGCAAATCCCTTTAAAATT
>BDUI01017691.1:15338-31181 GCA_002335545.1 Apodemus speciosus
GTGTGCTGGAACTGGACCCATGTCCGAATCCTTTACCTTGGTGGCACCATTGGGAACGGTGTTTTCTACCAGGGAGTAAATGCCCCAATGAGAGCTGCCCCCTGGCTGCTCTCTGTGAAGAACAGCGCAGGGCTCACTGGAGGTTGACTACTCTCCTAGTCACTTGTTTACAAAAACTGAGATAAGGAGACCTGGGCAGGTAGCAAGCAGAGGCCCAGCAAGGGACACTTATTTGCCTGCCCAGAGATCCAAAGAGCACCTGCACTTTGGACAAGTCCCTTCTATTGTGTGAAYCAGTCCTGTGGGATGGCCYGTTCTGCTGGCCTCCTGGGAAGACAAAGGCTTGAGCCCTAGCCTGATCTGCTSTGWGGTCACAGTGTATCCCCTCAACCCTTCTCAGGTGGCCTGCTTTCCTTTCCCTTGGGATCCATGCTGGCAAATGTGTGCGTCCAAAGACTACCAGGCCGAGAGTGAATGACATTCAGAATYCCTAGCTCTGGCTTTTCCACCAGCGCGGTTTATAGAATTCAAGACATGTAGATTACATCTGCTGTTAGACAACTAACCTTCTGTGCTTTCTGGGTTTGTTTTCAGGCCCTGAAAAGATAAAGGGCTCCTCCAGCCTGTGGTGGAGAGCCAGGGRTGAGACCACCGAGAGTCCCCAGTCTGTACTGGGAGGGCGGAGGCCACACCTGCACAGGAACATCTAGGGCATCCTCACACTGCATGGCCTCCTGCTGTGGCTCTAAGCCTTTTATTTTCTACCTCCCTCCGTGGGCTCATTCAGCCCCCACATCGGATGGGTATTGGAGATACACTGGACCTGATGGAATGGCAAAAGGCCAGGGGACCTTCTGTAGCCCCTACCCTCATGGACACATGTAGTCCTGCAATGGCCACCACTCTGGAGTTGAAGGTAGACACTGGGCAGGGTGAGCACCTCTTTGTTATCCTGGCTGAGCTGGAAGGGCCTGGAGGATTCAGCTTGTTGGCATCCTCCATTGGGGGGAGTAGGGGTTCCTAGGATAGCAGTCCTTTGTTCCTTAGCAGGATACGCAAAGGTCATGTGATTCTCCCGCTTCGAACTCAAGGCTATCACAGGACCACCATCCTCCCTGGGCCTACTTTGTGATTTGCAAAGGCACTGGGCTCACTGGTGGCTCTGTGCACCCGTCCACACAGCTTCCACAATGGTCAGAGCAGAGCAGATGAGAAGACATGGCGAAGTGGGGTCTTAAAGGGATGATGTGCCCCACCCCCGAATTCAAAAGACTTCCTAACTACTGTGATGGAACTGGAGATGCTGAGACTTCAGATGTCACTGACCCCTCCCTGTGGAGCTGTGTCCCCTCCAGAAGCAGATGCAGATGTTTCCTGTGGTCTAGCACTGCAGACACAACCTCCAGAGAAAACAGGCATTTAAGGAAGTGATTCCTACCTTGGAAAACAGAGTCATTCGCACTCAAGAGACCATTTTTTTTGTTTTGTTTTGAAAAAAAAAAAAAACCTAATTTTTAATGGGGAGATTTCCTATCAGGGTAGGTATGGGAAAGCTTTTGCTTTTCTAGATAGTTCACTTCTGCAGAGACAGTGCCGGGGACAGTGGACAGGGGTGCCTGGGACACATGGTGGCTGGACCCTGTGCTGACAGGCATTAGCTCTGGTCACAGCCTCTCTGCACAGCTGGGCCTGGCTGTGGTAGTCCGTCCATTTGTCTGTGGAAGGTTGGCTGTGTACCTTGGGGTTATTTCTGTGGGCTTTGTCTCTTTCCCCGATGGCACTCCTGTGGAGGCAAACATGCCTGCCCACGGGAACCTGGGGTGGCTCTTTGTGCAAAGTTTTCTTTGAGGCTGTCCTGGCAGGGCCAACCCCCACTTTCTCCTGTAGACTAGGCCCGACAGAGGCCATGAGGTCTTGAGCCTCGGCCAACTGTGAGGGCATGAACACCCTGCTCATGACTGAGCCTTGACTTTGGGGAGTGGCTGCCGAGGCCTTACCTTTCTGCAGGGAGTTCTCCTGTGCTTGGCTTTTGGTGGTTATAACTGACATAAAGTTTTTCATATAGCTTTTCATCCTGCCCCCAAATGTCTTTTCTGTAAGAGGGGAGGAATTGCTTTCATGATCTGACCTGTAGGCCTGGGCAGCGCTCATGTCTAAAAGGTCTATGTCCTGCCTGGGACCTCTGCCGTCCTCTTTTTTGTCAACTGGACCAAGGATATGGCTAGTCCACGGTTTTTCAGATCTGGGATTCTTGGGGATCTTTCCTCCTCTTGACAAGAAAGGGTACATGTCCTTGCAGCATGTTTTGCTGGTAGTGGACCAGGGCTGGGAGGCTAAAATATCTGCAGCCAGCAGGACCTCTGGGGAACAGTCTTCAAAGAACATGCCAGTGGCCAGATCCTGCAGGATGACACCAGTGGCCGAGTCTTCCAGATCCTGGGAGATGGTTCTGGAAGGGGATTGTCCTTCCCTGGCTTGTCGGGATTCTACATCTTTCAGATGTCCTTCAGTTCGAAAGCTTGCCATCTCCCTGGTTTCTGTGTCGAGTGTCCAGTCACAGGATCCCTCCTCCTCCCTCTCCCTTGTATCTCTGTTAGTTGCTAACTGGRAGGCTGCAGTGATTTCCTGAACTGACAGCCCGTGGGAGAGACCCACGGCCACACCCTCACTCTTCTGTGGCTCATCCCCATTCTTGATGAGGTTTGAACCTAGCTCTGGGCTGTCATTCCAAGGTACTAGAACTCTATCGCTGAGCCGGTCTCTGCCCTCAAGRCTGTGTGTGGTGCACAAAGAAGCCACACTGTCCTTCTGGACAGCTGAAGGGGCCTCAGAGGGCCATAAGTTGTCATTAGGTGGAGTTCCATTTGGAAATTCAAGGTTGAGAGCAGTGGGAGGGGTCTCTATACCGGAAGCTGTTTTTGTTGTCAGATCCTCTTCTGAATCTTTCTGAAAAGGTCCTCCCAGGATACTAGCTGTTTTGACAATGGAGTCATCTCTAGAGTCCTGGCAAGACCAAGAGGAAGTTGGGGGCTGTAGAAATGGCAAAGCTACAGGCTTGTTCACGTTGAAAATGTGTATGGTCTTAAGGCCTCTGAGAGGCAAGGCCCATCTGTGCCTCACCAGGTGTCTTGTAAGATGTGTTTCCAGCACCTGCTGAGTGCAAGGATCTAGGAAGGAAAGCCCAGTAGAAGTGTCCTTGAAGGTGGACGCATTATTCAAGGATGTCTGCTTCTGCRTTTCTATATTTGTTTCTGGGTTTTCAAAATTTGTCTCTGAGTTTTCCATATGTCTCTCTGAGTTTTCCTCCATGTTTGTCTCTGAGTTTTCCTCCATGCGTATCTGTGAGTTTTCCATGTGTGTTTCTGAGTTTTCCTCCATGTGTGTCTGTGAGTTTTCTATATGTGACTCTGAGTTTTCCATGTGTGTCTCTGAGTTTTCTTCCATGTGTGTCTGTGAGTTTTCTATGTGTGACTCTGAGTTTTCCATGTGTGACTCTGAGTTTTCCGTGTGTCTCTCTGAGTTTTCCATATGTGTCTCTGAATTTTCAGGAGGGACCACTGCGTGGTCCACAGGAATTCCATGACAAGTGCCCACCGGCACAGTCCTGTCATCATAAGACCCCGACTCGCTGCCGCCGTGGTTTGTCAGTAATTCTTGTGGCTGCTCTTCTCCTGGTGCCCCTGGCTGGGGACTTGGTGAGACACTTCTTGGCTGTCTCACACAACCACTTGCCACCTCTGTCGCAGAGATAGTCTCTAGAACTTCGTCCAGGGATCCCTCTTCAGTCTTGTGCAGATCTCTCAGAGATCCTCCTGGAGAGTTTGTTGGATCCCTGCATGGGTCCTTCTCTATCTGAAAGCTCTCTGGACCCTTTGATGAGAGCCTCTGTGGATGCTGGCTGCTTCTACCTGCCAGTTCTGAGGAACATGAAGACCCTTGGTTACCTTCTGCATGACCCACCCCTGGGAGTTTGTCCTCAGACTTTATCAGATCGGGAGACAGCTGGATCGTGCGACCCTCATGTTTCCCACAACTGGTTTTTAAGTGTGGTTCCAGCTGTCCCTCCAGCTCAGGGTTAGCAAACTCCTCCAGGAGGTGGGTAACAGAGCCCTGTCCYTGGGAAGCCAAACTGTCAGAAGTGAGTTGATTAAAGATTTCCTGTGACTTTTTAACAATGTCAGGTAAATCGCTCCTACTCTCTTGGTACTTCTTCAAAAGGTATCTCTCTAGGCGTTGAACAGGAAGTGGGACAATAAATGGGGACCTTGAATCTGTGGGGCAAGAAGCCCTATAATCCTCAGTTGGAGTTGGGTGGGGTGGTAGGCTTGGGATAGAGGGTGGGTCACAGGCCTGGGTTTTAATTCCAGACCCTGGTGGAGAACAGGGCCAGGATACTTCTGAAGTCAAAGGTTGCGATTCAACAAAGTGTTGAAGTAAGGGCTTCGGAGAGAAGAGCTGTGGAGGTGCATTCCTCTCAACTTGTATCGAGTGGTAAGTAGAGAGTCCATTGAATAAGATGGAGGGGGCATCTAGTGGAGAGCCTGCCACTATGCCGACAGTAGCCATAATAGACTCACTGTGGAGAAAGGGGAGGCCCCAGAAAAGCTGTCTAYAGCTCTGATGTATGTTGTTCCTGAAGACCTTCTGGTCCAAGAGCTGCTGGTGACCTGACAACTGCTCTGGCTTGCAGGCAGTGGCTCGATTCCTGCTCCATGACTGCAGCATGTCACCCACAAAGCTCACCACATGATCGGATCGCTCTTTTCCTTTTCCTTCCCAAAGTTTCAGTTCCACCCTCTTGCTGATCTGCAGTTCCAGCATCTCCTGTACATCAGGGTTGATGAAAGTGGGCTCTCCAGCCTCTATCTGCCTGTATATGGGGTCTGCCCAGAAGGAGGCCTCTCGGAAGCTGAGAGGGAGATCCTCTTGCAGGGTGTCACCATGCCATGAGTTGGAGTGACACCAGGTTTCCTTGTACCAGGAAAGTCTTGAGATAGGCCTATTTGAGAGCTCATGGCCTGCAGTGGTTGGGATGGGAGAAGGCAAACCTGGCAGAGGTGTACTGTGTGAGGTCACCAGTTGTGTTTTCCAGTCACGTTGAAGAGGAGGAGGAGGAAGAGGAGGAGGAGGAGGAGGAGGAGGAGGAGGTGGTGGTGGTGGTGGTGGTGGTGGTGGGAGTGGTGGTGGTGGAGATGGAGTCATGCTAGGATCTGTCTGGGATGGAGAGCAGAGCATTGGATTTGGAGGACGAGGTAGGGAGGGTGGGCCACATGGTGCCGGTGAAGGAGGAATCAAGGCCACTGGTGGCCTAGAGGCACATGTAAACGATTTTGATTCCTTAGAAGCCGGCGAATTTCGCAGGACAGGTGTCAAGGTCAAATCTTTGGGTAGCAGGTGTTCCTTGAGCAGAGGCAAGGAAGCCACTAGAGGCAACTTGGTAGCCGTAGACTTTGGTGTGAAGCGCCTAGGTGGCTGGTGGTCTTTCACAGCTTCTGGCTTAGACACTTCAGCCGAGGCATCTCTTCTTAAGAGCTGGCAGAAGCTGATGGTGTCAGTTAGCTTCCCCAACATGCTGCAGGAGACAGGACATAAGGCTGCAGCTTGGAGCACGTGGGACCAGGGGGCTGGGCAGACTGAGCAGGAAAGACCACTCGCAGCTCATCCCAGCCACAGTGTCACACTCTGATTTGTACCAGGCCTTGTTATCTCAAACAGTAGACCTCTACCTCCACCCCACCTATCCAGAGGGCACCCCCATCCCACGATCAGCCTTTGCTCTGATCAGGAGTGATCACATTACAGACAATGGGAGTGAGGAGCCAGAACTCACTTTTGCAGAAGAGAAAGCAGGAACTTGTAGTCCTTCTCTTTCTTCCTGCTGTAGGGCCTGTAAGCTAGACATACAGACTAGGTTATGGTCTGGGTAATGGAGGGGCCTAGGATCTTACCGGAGCCTGAATGAAACGTCCCTTCAGCGCAAATGATAAATTAAGCAGGAACTCAGGCATCCCTGAACAAGACCACAGGCCCCAAAGCACTGAGTACAGGGCACATGTGGGACAGGGCCATGCCATGAACCAGAGGTGTCCACTCCCATTGAGCTTCCCGGGCCTCATAATGTCTCTGTGGAAGGGTGGGAAGGACCAGTCTTCTGAAAGAGGAAAGTGTCTCAGAGAAGTGAAACAACCAAGTTGTCCACAAATCCAGGCATCGTAGGTCCACTCCTACCCACACCGCCCTCCTGGCAGCACCCAACCATGGCTGTCCACAGAAGCAGCAGCCTCAGGGTTCTGCAACTCATTTGGTGTTATCACTTGAAGACAGGGGAGACAAAGTCCCCTCCCCAGGGGAAGGAAGAAGCCTACCTTTCAAGGTCCTGATTTTCTTTCTGGCCTTGATATGGTCCCTCTTCACCACCTGACAGAGACAGACAACACCTGCAGCCCCATTTACTTGCCACTGATGTGGGTAAGTATGTATCCCTTTTCTCTTGAAAACCCCAAATGTGGACAGTCTCTGTGAGATCCACCACGGATGTCCTTGGTAAGTGTTTGCCTCAACAACCAGAAGGTCAGCTCTGAACTGTCAGGTCCCTTCCTGAGGCCAGAGGTGACTCAAGTCCTGATGTCATATCGCGGAGCCCATMACCCCCTTCACATGAGCTCAGCTGACCAAGAAAATGTCATGTTAACATGAGTATTAGGAGGGGGACAGAGGAACCAGTGTTTAGAACTTTTCCTTTTTTAGGGGTGCCTATCCATCCCAGGTAAACGACTACCTCACCTCTGAGTCTTGGTACTTCTTCTTGGTCTAGGAGGTCTGAAAACAAGCATCATGGAGCCTACTGTCCCCTCTCTCCTACCTTTGAGTTCTCAAGCAGATGGGTTCTGCTGTCTGATACAATGCCCTGTCAGCTACCTCCCTATTCGATTTGGAGAGTGGTGTCTTAATAGAAGTCTCTGTTGGTCTGGGGCTAAGGCAGTCTTACCTTTTTGTTGGTGGTGGTTGTCCCTAGTGCAGGTGAGGGTGAAGTAAATCGGAAGAAGTATATTAAAACGTGGAAGAGCCCCAGTCCACACACAACGGCAAAGATCATGTCCATTGCCCATGTGGTGAAACTGAGACTTATCCATGGGGCGGGAGGCAGTGGAAATGCCTCGTCTGTGGCATAGTCCTGTCCTACGTAGGCCTGACACTCCATCAAGTTAGATGTGAGGCCTTGTTCCTGAATGCCTGCGCTCCTGTTTTAATTTGTCATTCCTACTTAAAGAATATTTCCTTCAGGCTTCAGTAGGGAGAGAAGATTCTCCATCTGAATCACACTGTTGCTCTTGGGTAACTGAACTTTGAGAGTTCTCTCTGGGAGCTGGCAGCTGGGCCCAGGCCTGCATCACAGAGCTTCTGGTTCCCTGTCACAAAGGGCTCCTGAGGGTGGGGGAGGGGTGATAGGAAGAGGTGGCCAGACAATCTCCCCATCCTCTGTGTTCCGTCCTCCACAGCCTTTCATGTCTCCACTTCTAGTTCCACCTGCATACCCTGATCAAAAAATAGTCTTATCCCACTTTTCGTTCCTCCCCATCCCCAGAGAGAGATTTGTCTACATTTTGTGGGTATTGAAACCTCAAAGACTCTCCTAGTGACACGCCTCCTCCAAAAGGCCACACCTCCTAATCCTTCCCAAACAGTTCCACCACCGGGGAACCAAACATTCAAACAGATGAGCCTTTAGGGGTTTATTCAGACTACCACATTCCCCTCTTTGGCCTTCCATAGGCTTGTGGCCATATCATAAAAGTAAATTGCACATATGTTGTGAAAATTATTTAAGTCCTGGCCTGTGTTTCTACCCTACCTTTGGTATTTAAGTTCCCAAATGAAGGACACAAATTTTTTATATTTACAATAAACCTTAAGAGCTGGGCAGATGCCTACCCTTCATGCTGTTAGAATAGAATCTACTTTCCCATCAATCCTGAGTTATTACTGTTTACTGTTTCATGTGGACTGCCCTTAACTCTAGTTGGGCAGCCCTTAGGACCACCTACTTAATGGGTCACCTAACCCATGGTGCCTTCTCTCTCTGCCTCCCGCACTACTCTTCTCCAACTGCAAGCCTGTGAAACCTAAACTGCTGGCTGTCGACTTGGCTTCTTTACCAGTCAGAAATAACTTGGGGACAGGGTCACTCAGCACCTCAGGTCTTACCTGCAGACTCTCTCATCTCTGGGACAAGTCTTGGGGGCCCCAAATTAGCATTAGAACACAAGCAGCATTAGGTTAACCCACCTACACACTTAGTCAAACTTCAAAGGTCCCCATGGTCTTTCACAATCTCACTATTTTTCAAAGTCCAAAGTCTCTTTGGAGACTCAAGACAATCTCTTAATTGCAACCCCTATAAAAGCAAGATTACACAGTTCAACATGCAGTGGTGCAGAATACATATGTCCATTTCAAAATAGAGGAAAGAGGGCATAGTAAGGAGATACTAGATCAAAGTAAGACCAAAACCTAGCCTGGCAAACTCCAAACTGCATCTCTATGCCTGATGTCAAAGGGCTCTTCAGATCTCCTACTCCTTCCATCTTTGTTGACTGCAGCACAATTCCCTCTTTTGGGCTGATTCCTCGTATGAATCTGCAGCTCCCCAGGGGCAAGTATCCCATGACTCTGGTCTTCAACTCTTGTGGCCCCCAACACAACCCAGGCATAACCTTCACAGCTTCATGCAATGGCCTCTCTGGGCCTTCATACAGGAACTTCCCTGTCACAGGCAGGCTTGGCCTCAACAGCTTTCTTTAACCCCAGAGGATGATTCCACATCCTCTTTACTCATGTGTCCTTCATGATTTTACAGCAAGAACCACACGGCCAGTGCTGCCAGGTTCTTCTGCCTGCTTGCAATGGAGCCAGGACCCTTCTTGAATTTCACATGTATAAGCTTTGGTTTATTGTTGCTCTTTAGAAACAGGTCATTTCTTTCCCTTAACACCTTTTTTATTCACTTTACATCCTGATCCCAACCACCCTTTCTCCTCTCTTCCCAGTCCTGCCCTCACAAATCCCTCTCCCCACCACTCCCTCTCCGTCTCCTCCGAGAAGGAGAAGCCCACCTTGGGAACCACCACAACCCCAGGACATCTAGTTTCAGCATGTCTAGACACATCCTCTCCCACTGAGGCCCAACCAGGTAGTCCAGCTAGGGGAAAGGGATTCTACGGCAGGCAACAGAATCTGAGACATCACCTGTTTCRATTGTTAGTGGACCTACATGAAGACCACGATGAACATGTCCRCTACCAAAGTGTAGGGAGCCKAGGCCCAGCCCCTGCGTGCTCTTTGTGAGCCTCAGGAATAGATAATCCTTTAGTCCTTTTTACCAGTTGCAGGATTGATTTGGGTGGGGGTCTCACCCTGAAGGCACCACTCCCTTTAGTCCATTTCTTTTTCAGCACCAACCAAGCCTACAACATTAAATTTCCTGTGTTCTTTTTCTCCTCAAACTATACATCCTAATTTTTTTTGCCCCACTTTCTCTTTTTCATTGCAGATCTGCTAACCGTGATCTCTAACAACCACATTAGAGAGTCAATATTAAGCTGTTTTGAAAGCTCTGGTCCGAAACTCTTCAATTTAGCTTCAGGTAGATTCTTTAGTCAAGGACAGAAAGCAACCTGTTTCCCCCCTATACTATCACAAGAATTGTCTCTAGTTTGGTTTGTAAAATTAACTTTTGTTTGCCAGATATAATTGTTGTCTCAGAGACTTACTGCTGAATAAGCTGACCTTTTCTAGGTCTTTCTAAACTCTGGCTGGCTGATTCGACTCAACTATTCTGACTCAAAACTCCTTTCTGTTGGGGTCTAGGAACTGTCTCACAAACCTCATGGACATCATTTCAGCCAGATGGGGATAGTTTATTGAGCATATGCCCCAGGATGGTGAGCCCCTGGGGCCATTCTCATTCAAACTACTACAATGCTGGAATATTTTACATCGAGCCTATATAGCAAGTAGGGAAGAGCTGGCATCTTTACAATGTYGAGTCTATTTATCTAYGTGACTGTGAACCAGTTTTCCACTTACTCTTTGATTCCTTCAGCCACAGTGTTTTTGTGCTTTTCCTCATACAGATCTTGTGTGTGTGTTTAGATTTTTATTTGAATACTTAATTCTGAGCTAATAGGATTTGTTTTCCATTTATTTCATGTGTTCATAGAAGGAAGAGACTGCTTTTTATATATTAATCTTAAAACCTTGAATCTTGGGGTTTGTTTGTTTGTTGGCCACTYATCCCTTCATGACAGTTCCTTGTTGATTCTGTTAGAGATTCTAGYTGGACAAACTTGTCTGCAAGAGAGAAAACTTCTTTTCTCCTTTCCAAACCTACATACTTTTTATTTCATTTTCTTGTCCCTAGTTCATTCACTMTGAGTTCCAGTGTGAAGCCAAAGGAACTTGGGYGCTTTTTTTTAATTTACATAAGAAAAGTGCTCGCAGCACTGACATTTTCTGAACCTATTGGCATAATCGTGTGATCTTTCTTGTTTGGTGTGTGTTCTAGTTTCATTTCTGTGACTATGATTAAAATACCTAGCAAAATCAATTTAGGAGACAAAGGGTTTATTTTGTATTACCATTCTTGATTAAAGACCATCATTGTGAGAAGTAAAGGCCAGAATTTCTAACAGCTAATCACATCACATTCCTAGTCAAAAAGAGAGAGAAATGGATGCATCCACGCTGACAGCGTGCTTGCCCTCACTCTCCCCTGTCCTATGGAGTTCAGAACTCCTTGTGCAGGGAATGGCGCCACTCCAATGGTCTGGGTCTTCTCACTTGATTAGGCCAAGTGGTCCCACAGGCCAAGTGATTTCAACAGAAACTACCTTCTGACRTGACTCTAGGCCAGTGTATAATTTATACATACAATAACATTTATTATACTTTTTAGGTAAATAGTTAATAGTATGATTGTCTGTGGGATTTTCAGACACCCTTGTTATTTAACCCATCTCCCTACTTCTATATTTATGTCCCTGAGAGCTTTTGTAGAAGTTAGGCCTGGACCTGCCTCCCAGCCTTGTGCTCCCAGAAAAAAGACCCAGAGTCAAAATACATTTACAAATACCTTGGCTATATAGCTAGGCTCTTCTATGACTAGATCATAACTTAAAATAATCCATGTATTCTCATCTACATTCTGCGTATGGCTGGTCACCTGTGCTCAGGTGCCATGCATCCGTGTGCTCACATCTTCCTGGGTGATCTCCCAGGCCTTGGACTATCCCAGAATGCTTTCTGCCTAGCAGATGKCCCTTCTTCCATTTCTTGCCTAAGCCATAGGCCATAGACATTTTAATTGATAGGTGATGCATCTATACAATACACAAGATATTCTCTCTACAATTCTCTTTTTTAGTCCAATAAAAGGCTCTTTTTCTTTCACATATAAATTGAATTCAATTATAACAATTATGAAACAATTATGAAAACTATAAGATATGATATACATTTACAATGGCCAGTCTATAGTATTTGGCAACTTTAGAAAATATTCTATTATCTATCCTATTTTGGCATGTTTAAAGTTTCATATTGGGCTGGAGAGACGGCTCAGTGGTTAAGAGCACTGACTGCTCTTGCAGAGGTCCTAAGTTCAATTCCCAGCAACCACATGGTGGCTCACAACCAACTGTAATGGGATCCTTAATGGGATCTGATGCCATCTTCTGGTGTGTCTGAAGACAGCTACAGTGTTCTCATATACATAAAATAAGCAAATCTTTTTAAAAAAATAAAGTTTCATATTTAACTCAATTTCTATCCTAATTTGTAGTAGCATCCTAAAAAATATCTTATACCTAGAAACATCTTGTAAATCCTAAATAATTTAAGCTTATAGTAAAACTATTATTATTTAGTCTTCAACCCCATCAGAGACCTGAGAAGGAATAAATATTACATGACTATGCAGGAGGTGCTGGGACACAGCTTCCCAAAATTACAGAAACGACAGACAGCTGGCAGCCTGGGTGGTCCCCAATATTGTCTCTGTAACACTGGAGCATCCATCTTCAGCCTTCTGGCCCAATGTATCTGATAGACATTTTGTGAAGCAGGAACTATGAAGGATGTACTTACCCTGTCTTGGCAGAGGCTGACAGTCGAGTTCCCTGAGTCCATGTGTCCTCTGTGAGCAGACCTGTCTGTAGTTGAAGCATGGGCCTTTTCTTTGCTCAGTAGCTAGCTTGCCTCCATTGAAGCAACTCTACACGGTGGTTACTGATGCTCATCTTCTGCTCTGAAGTGGAATGGGGTGCTGTCAGGAGTTGGTTATGTCTCAATGTAAAAAAAGATCTTAAATTCATAAAATTATGTTTAAATGCCATATTCTATGAGTCTCTGAGGTTTTTTGAAGACCATCTATCCATAGCATATATGAAGGAGCAAACATCACCTGTCTCCAGCTACCTATTATCTGTTCAACCCAGGATGCATATTCCTCTGATAATCTAGACTAATATCAAACATGACTATGAGTTTAATTGACTGGCTATTAACTTGCATTATTTAATTATCTTAAACAGCTTTTAATAACAGCTATTAAAAATCTTGGACTAAACCTTGCATATTTAAATGAGTTGTATAGGCATAATGCCTATCTAAGAGTTGAAACACACATTTATTATGTTGTAACAAATGAATCTTAAATTTTGTATCAATATATAAAGATTTATATATAAACTTTAGACCTGTATCAATATCCAAAATTCTATACCAATGTAACAAAATATAACCTCAGTTTTGCATCAAAATATAAAGATCTCTACTATGTAAGATTATGGCTATAAAATGGTTTTGGTTTAAGAGTAGGTTTAATCTACCCATAATTGTCTAATTTCTTATAATATTTCTATATTTTCCCTTTTTCTTTTCAGCCCCCTTCCCTTTATCTAAGAAAGAAAGAAGTATATAGAAAGGAAAGGAAAGATAGGAATCTCTGAGTCTAGACTCCCTGTTTCATTTTCTCCCTAAGACCATAATTACTTGTAATCATTCCCTAAAATGACAACATATCTATAACTCATAAAATGACCAAAACTATTTACTCCAACTTAAGGGCCTGAGATGATAGTCTTCTGATAATTGCTTCCTGCTTAATTAGGGCAAAGAATTCCTTTTTGGGGTCCAAGAAAATTAAAAATTGGTTAGTCTTAAGAAAGATAGCTGTAGCATTTGTTGTCCAGTCTCTGTATGCTGGGAAAGCTTAGGATTTAATTAAAGTCCTGACTGGACGAGTCTGAAAGGCTAGATGAACCAAGGTTGTTTGGGATTAGCAGACCTTCTGAAACTGTTGTAGAAGCAAGTCTCTGGAAATAACATTAGTTTGAGGCAGGATTGGAACAGCAAGTCTCAGCATCTYAGCATCCCTGAGGGTGAATTCCATCAGGGCTGCCTTCCTGGTCTTCTATTCTGTAATATATAAATCTTAAAAGCAATACATAGAGCCAGGTGGGAGAGCCACTGGGAAGATGTGATGAGACAGACGCATGACACCTAAGCACAGGGAACCAGCCACATGACAGGATGTAGGCTAGAAGAAATGGGATATTTTTAGTTATATCTAGTCAGAGAAGAGACTAGTTATATGGCCAAGGTATTGGTAAATAGCTGGGAGGAAGAACCAGGGACCAACTTCCAACAGAGAGCCCCATTTCCTCTATTAGATCTCTTGTATCATGCAAGCTTCCAAAGGAGGGAGGCATCCAACACTCCTACTTAGCTGTGATTCTTAGAAGTCACACCAACAACCAGCATGGCACACATACCTTGGCAGTAACCAGCAGCTCTGTGGTTGGACTTAAGACCTTTTCAATAAGAGGGAAGCCATGCCTGCTACTGGAAACCTGGCTAACTACCCAGTGCTGGTAAAGTCATGGTTATCGGAGGTGAATCTACAACCAGTAATTTACTAAACCAGCATAATCCATAACAACAACCCATAAATGTTTGTCCTTACACCCACAGGTAAGTATAGTCTTCACCCTCCATCAAGGAAGCTTCCTTTTGCAACAGATGAAAACCACTATAGAAAGCAACAACCCATAAAAATGCAGAGTTGTGGTGCTCAGTCACAATGGATCCATCTGCAAGACACTCCCACATCAAAGGCTCAGGGAACACTGCAGAAGAGACTTTAGGAAGATTGCAAGGGCCACACGACCAGGGAGTTTGCTGTGAGGCCATGTCTCCTCATAATGTCAGACACTACACTCATTAGTTGTCTCCAACATAACCGCTCAAACATGAGCTGAATAAGAATGTCACTGATAAACATGTCAAAGAGAACAGGGAAAAGCCCATGAGGCCTCAACCCTACACAAAGAACTACAGGCAACTGCAGAAAGCTGGGAGCGAATGGGAGAGGTGGTCTTCTCCAGGGAAGAGCATACCAACTGTTGCCCAGTGTTAAATGGTCAGCCCCTAAAACACACATACAGGTCCCATTATACAGAGTGAACAGGTGATATTTAGGAATACATACATACATATATATATATATATATATATATATGCATACAGTAACAGTTAAAAATAGAGGCCATGGATTTGAAGGGTGGGGAGGGGCACATGGGAAGGTTTAGGGGGGAAGAGGAAAGGGAGAGATGTAAATATAATTTTAAAAAATGGGAAAAAGTGAGAATATTGCCTGTGTAGGAATGGCAGTCTTTGAAAGAAAGGGCAATTTCCAAAATCAGTGTTGTTGGTAATAAAGCAGGTAATTAAAGTAGAAAATAAAAGAGCCAGCTATTTAACCAGAACTATAATCATGATGACCCTGGCTGGCTTGTGAGTGTTGAACCAGCCTTTCAGACCAGTAAGTCACATTTGCTTCTTCTGCCGTATGATACTTAATTACTTTTAGGTGATTGATAACAGTTTACTGAGGTTTTTATCTGCTCCTAGCCTTTTCTTGTTATATTCACATCTAGTTTTGGTATGGGGGCAAACTGGATCAATAGAATGAGCTAGGAGGTTTTTTGCACCACAGCCTTCAGCGYACAGCCCATCAGGTGAGAGGGGTCTCCCAGCAGTGCTTTCACTTCTGAGCACAGAGGTGAGATCTCTACCTTCTCTCTGGAGGAGAACAGCTAGGAGCATGCCTGAGCATACGATGAGTGGAGCTGCTGGGACAGGAGTCTTCTGGTCGCCATTTGCACCAGGGAGCTAGGTAGCCCCACAGCCTTCAGTGCACAGCCCACCAGGAGAAAGTTGGTCTCCCAGGAGTACAGGCTTACAGGCCCACAGGAGGGACAAGCTCCAGCCAGAGACAGGAAGACCAACTAATACCAGAGATAACCACATGGCGAAACACAAGCACAAGAACTCTACCAACAGAAACCAAGGCTACTTGGCAACATCAGGACCCAGTTCTCCCACCACAGCAAGTCCTAGATACCCCAACACACCGGAAAAGCAAGAGTTGGATTTAAAATTGTATCTCATGATGCTGATGAGGACTTCAAGAAGGACATAAATAACTCCCTTAAAGAAATACAGGAGAACATGAGTCAACAGGTAAAAGCCCTTGAAGAGGAAACACAAAAATCCCTTAAAGAATTACAGGAAAATACAAACAAGTGAAGGAACTGAACAAAACTATCCAGGATCTAAAAATGAAAGTAGAAACAATGAAGAAATCACAAAGGAAAACAACTCTGGAGATAGAAAACCCTGGAAAGAAATCAGGAGTCATAGATGCAAGCATCAACAACAGAATACAAGAGATAGAAGAAAGAATCTCAGATGCTGAAGATACCATAGAAAACATTGACTCAA
>BDUI01017698.1:15046-26384 GCA_002335545.1 Apodemus speciosus
ACATAATCTAACAATCATGGCTACATTTAGAACACTGGGGCCCAGATTTTACATGTTAGTAATGCTGCTTAAACTTTTATAGGAGTAAACTTAAATAAGTGTGATGTCAATAAATACAAATGGAATCTTGGGGCTTCTTTGGCAGAAGCTCAGGTACAGGAAGAGGAAGTATCCTGTGGAGCCCCTCTGACAGCAGGAGAGGTGCCCATAGAATATTTTCACACTCACACGGGGAGCTAAACATTAATCAGCATAGATTCCACTACCTGTGGCCAAATATAGATTCCACACAGCCTGGCTTTCAAAAACTCCACAAAACTTAGTCATAAAAGCATGCATCTACAGTTCCAGCACCCAGGGAGCTGAAGCAGAAGGACCATGAGTCTCACACCAACTTGGGTTACATAATGAGATGCTTTCTCCAAAAGCAAACACAAGTCAGGAGGAAAGGAGCATCAGTCACAACAGCCAAGAGGTAGAAAAAACCCAAGTTCCATCCATACATGGATGGATGGATGGATGGATGGATGGATGGATGGATGGATGGATAAAACTCATGGTGTAGCCATATAATAAGTCTTAAACATCAAACTTGTGGCCTGCGTTACAAACATGAGTGAACATGGGAGCAAGACATGCTAAGTGGAATAAAACAGTTACAGAAAGATACTATCTGATTTCGCTTCTTCAGAGCATCTAATTCAGAAAAAAAGGAAGGGGAGGGGCAATTTCTGGGGTCCGGAGGAGAGGGAGTCCGTGCTTTAATGAACAGAGGGATTCAATGTTGCAAGATGAAATGCTGGGGATGTATGGTGGTAATAGTTGTCTAAACTATAAACATACTTCCTGCTACAGATGTACACTGAGTAATACACCCGGTGTTGTGGTACACACCTATAATCAGTAGGTAGGTAGAGGCAGGCGGATCTCTTTGGCTGAGTGCCAGGCCAGCCAGAGCTTTATAGTGAGACCCCCATCTCAAAATAGATAACTCAGTAAAATGAAATAAAGTAAAATAAAAATGAGTACTTTTTTGTAATAAACATGAGTACATTACTTTTTTAAGATTTATTTTCTTTCAATTACAGGTATATGTGTGTGTTTCTACATGGGCTTGTGTATATACAAATGCTGGTGCCCACAGAGTTCAGAAGAGGGCATCAGATTCCCTGATCTGGAGTTATAGGCAGTTATGAGCTATTGTAGGTGCTGAGAACTGAACTCAGGTTCTCTGTACGAGCAATACACACTCTTAACCACTGAGCCATCTCTCCAGCCCCTAATATATGGAAAATTATATATGCAGCCTTACCACAATTAAAAACAAATCTAAGCTCCAGAGTCAAAGAGGCCTAGCTATCTCTTAATTAGTGTTTCTCTCCTTTTCCCTTGCCATGGGGGCCGTGGATAAGGTGCAGACTTTGTGGCCAGACAGACACCCCACACCTCCAGCCAGCTGCGCGGTCCTGGGCAGCATTCCTGATTTGTTATCTTCTCCTCTCTCCCTATCTGTCAGTGGGGATAACCACTAAACCTTCCCCCTGGGGTTGATGTGAAGAGGAGGCTCCTGGCTCCTTGTGTCTCTCCAGGGCCAGCCTCCGCGGGAACTGAGTAAGAGGTGAACACTGCCATCTCTCATGGGGAAGCCTGTGTTCTCTCCTCTTCACTCTGTGTAAGTCAGCAGGAGCCAGAGCCTCGAGGGCCTTCTCTCTGCACTGTTGCATTGGTCTCAGAACAAAATATCCAGGCCCTGGGCTGCATATTCGGCAAAGCAGACACATTCATAGGAGTCCATTCTTAGGACTCTCTCCCCAGAGGTGCTTCACACCTCTGAGACTACATACCCTTCCTAGGGCGATGGCGCACAGTCTGTGACTGTAATTCTGCAGCCTCTAACGGATAGAAAAAGCCCTCCTGCTGAGCACAGGGCGCTCAGAAGTCTATTCTGGTAAACGGGCAGCTGTGTATAAAGAAGCCTTGGAGACAGACGCTGCTCTGTCCATCAAAACCTTAGTTGGCAGTTGCTSTACCAGTTTAATGCCTGGGAAAGACATAAGAGAGCACCCTTCAGTGCAGGGCAGTCTGAAAAGCATTCATTAGGATACACGACTGAATTATCTACTTTATTAAGGTTGTTGGGTATGGGTGTTTTGCAGATGTTTTGGGGGATAAGCTGGCTTTCTAAAGACACGGTAGCTTCTGACTGGTTCCTCATCCTGAACCTTCTCTACAGGAACGAGAGTTTCAAACACCCCTGCCATCTGTGAGGTGAACCTGGTTGACAAGGGTACCTCTGCATGAGGACGTGTGAGCACCCTGTACAGTAAGCAGAACTCGGGAACCAGGAAAATGACAGCTTTGAGCATTTAAATGTTGCATTGCCTTGTTTGCTAAAATAGAACATTAAAAAATAATTTGAGAAGCTGGCAGGGAGCTCTGACAGCTGAGTGGGAGGTGCCTGGCTCAGGGCCGTGGCTGAGCTCTGAGTTCTCTAGGCTAATCTGTTTGGTTTGGGGGAGGGGGGAGTAAATAAAGAAGAGGAAGAGGAACAGAATTGAAGAGGGGGAAACTACTTATAAGGTAAATTCGTTCACCGCATATAAAAGTAATTTATTCCTTTTTTACCTGTATGCTAGGTTGCTGTTGTGAACTAATTCTCTTACATAGAGAGAAATTCCAGTTTTACAAAATAGAATAAAAGAAGGGGAGAACTTTTCAGTTCCCTTGATTTCATCTCTCCTGTTCCGGCCCCAGCAGGAGTCACAGAGCTTCAAAGGGGATGCAGCACACCACGGAGCCGGGGCTGCAGCTCCTGCCTTTTTTCAGAGTCTAGCTTTAAACCTTTACAGCCTACTCCCATCTCCGCTCAGATATAAAACCATAACAAAGCAGGCAGGTGAGCCGCCGAGTTCTGTCAGGTAAACGATGTATTAAAGTGCTCACCAGCTACTTGTTTCAACATCTGGTCACTTCGCGCTGAGCTGTCGTCGTAATGTTCGAAAAGCGAGAACGCGGCAGGCATGTTCTCTAAGGAAGCTGTGCTCTCCACGGCAGACAGCAGCCTGACAAGGGAACAGAACTCTGCTCAGTCGGGCAAGCACGAACACAGAACCAAAACCGTCTTCCCGTTCAGCCAGTCTGGAACTTTCCATGCTATAGGGCTACTCCTGCTGTTCCCAACTCTCAGCACTAATCTTCCAGTCATACTGAAAAATAATGCTCACCTACGGAGTGCTGGGCTCTGTTCCAGGGGCTGGGAGTCTAGCTGTGAAAGCGAGGCCAGCCACTTCTGGAAGACAGGCCCCAGCTCACAAAGGAACATGTCCTGTAGACCCAAGCCCTTAAGCAGAGAACCTGCTTACACTAAGACTGAGCATTTGGATCCAGGTAAGACACAAATGCGTATAAACACGTGGGACAGAAACAGGTTAGCTCTGAAAGGGAAAGACGACRGGAAGGGGAGCCAAGGCTGTTTCACAAGCACGGAAGGTTCAACGTTGAGGTGTGGCACTGGCTTCCTTCTCTGAACTCTTGGTTTCCAGCAGCGGACCTACCTTGGGCCTCTGCACTGGCTGCTGGGACTTCCCCCCAAGCCCCCATACCAGCACAGTTCCTTCCTTCACTTAGCTCAGTTCTTTGTTCAAATGTCATCTAAGGGGGCTACTAGTCAGGCGAGGCCTGCCCCCTCCAACCTTGCAGCCTCTTTCCAAGACTGTTTATTTCCTGATATTTATCATGGCCTAGTTTATTCTTTAACTGCCAACTACACCAAAATATAATTTACATGCAGGGGAAAAACTGTCTTATTCATTATTGTATTGCAATGCCTTACTTGACGCACAGCAGGCATTTAACAAATACATCTTCATTTAAGAAGAGGCCAATGGTTTAATTTGTATAGAAATCAGGATCTCAGGCATAGTAAATCTGCTGTCACAATAAAGGGAAAGATCACGAGATATTTAAAGAGTCCTCTCTATGCTTGCTATTGGTAAACATGGTAAGATCTACTATTTGGTTTCGGGGGCTGCTTCAGTGAGGACCTTGGGGCATTAAAAATAATCAGAAATCTCTGAGGCAGTACAGAGAGGGAAAGATGTTACAAATGGAAAAATGGCACAAGCACAGGCGGGGGTACCAAGGAGTACGGCACAGCACGGCACAGCATGGCACAGCACGGCACAGGAAACAGATCCAGAACGGGGCATTCTGTGACCTGATGCCTTTCGCACCCACTGAAAATTTCTCTTTTCTCTTTGAAGATAAGGAGGGTCACGGAATTGTCTGTTAAAGGGAAATGTTAGACAGTCCTGGCCAGCAACTGCGGAGAGATCAGTGACAGTAGACAAGATAGGTGGTGGAAGGGTTGGCAGACTCCCACATTGATCTAAGGGGGGGGGGGGATTAAAAGCCTATATTAAGGCTATGAGGTACAGAATACGGAAAGAATAGACTAGGAATTATTATTTGAGTGGTGATCAGGATAAGAGAGATGCCTTAGCAGTTAAGAGCATTTGTTGCTCTTAGACGAGCCAGGTTCAATTCACAGCACCTATGTGGTAGCTTACAACCACCTATAACACCAGCTCCAGGGGATCCAGTGACCTCTTCTGATCTCCTCAGGTACCAGGCATGCATGTGACACACACACATATACATGCAGGCAAAAATGCCCATACACAAAAAATAAAAATAATAAAACAAAATGTAGCCAATATGCACACTAAACCTTCTCAATACATTTCACTAACTTTATAGAAGCTACCTGTAGATTCCACAGAAAAATGTTGAGTTTTCTCTTGTACATGGACCAATTCAACTTTAACAGCAAGTTGATATCCTTTTAYAAGTCAGTGCCACTGTGTTTGAGACTCTTCTGTTTATAATACAGAAGAATAGAACACAGAAGGGAATGATGCATCCTCTTAACAGGAAAGCATTTAAAAGGCAAAAATGTGCTGTTCAAGATATGCAAATGTTGAGTCTGAATATTCTTGACAGCATTCATTAATTTAAGCTGAGGAAAATGTAATATACAAGCACTGTCTTGAGAGATATGATATGAAGAGAGAAAGACGAAACAGGAAAGAAACAAACAAGAGAAAATAACAGATTTAGCACTTCCTATAGAAAGGAAGAAATTGTCTTGATTTAAAAGTGTGTGTATGGGGCTAGAGAGATAGCTCAGTGGTTAAGAACACTGACTGCTTTTCCAAAGGTCCTGAGTTCAACTCCCAGCAACCACATGGTGGCTCACAACCATCTGTAATGGAATCTGATGCYCTCTTCTAGTGTGTTTTAAGATAGCTACAGTGTACTCATATAAATAAATCTTTTTTTTAAGTGTGTGTATGTGTGTGTGGTATCTGTGTATATGTGTTTGTATGTGTGTATGTGGGTGTGYCAAGAACCAGCTTGGAGAGGGGTTCCTGAGAGAAGGGGTGTCTGGGAGCAGTGAAACAAACAAAGTCAAATTGTGGGTTTCAAGCTGACAGCCTCTGTTCTGCTTGAGAAAGCTTTCCAAATTGCTCTCTCTATGCTCTCCTTTCTCTGGAAATTTCCAGATAGCTCTGTTTGAGACAGCTTCTTTTTGTAATTGTAAAAACTCTCAGCATAGCTCGTCTCTTGCAGATCAAAAGCCCAGTCTTTTATTTACATAATGATTCAGTCTTTACCCCAGCTTCCTTTTCAATTATNTCCCCTTGGAGAGATTGGCCTCCTGGTCCAGAGTAAACTGTGTTACACTAAGTCTGACAAGCTGCAAAAAAACTGTTATTTTACCTGGCTAGAGTACATCTAACTTGTATTAGATAATTGTCTGCAGCAACTGGATAATGTATGTAGCAAAACAAAACAATGTTTTAATTGCAAAGAGTTCAAGACACGCTTGAGGTTCATGTGCCCAAGAATGCGGGCACTTACCACCCAGAGGTACTTTACTGCTAATGATCTTTTAAGTTAACAAGGTTTGCAAGAACTTCTCGGCTTTATTATTACTGTTATATTAATAGCATTAGGGATCTCTTTTATTCTTCCAAGACCGAGCACTGCTAATTGGCACTGGTATAAACAGAGRTATTAACACCATCAYGCAATGYAAGCAAAACCAGTTCTGTCAGCTTTGTGGGTTTAATATGAAAATGTTTGCTATCTAATGAGGACACAAGATGTCAATCAGCTGAAGAAATTGTATTTATGGAAAAAACTAATTATCATATGCAAATGCKACCACACATCGCTTGCAAGATTTCTGTTGCTCCTGAGTGGCCCTCTGTGACCTCTGTGACAAACAGCACTTAGAATGTGGAGCTAACGGGTTCGTGAGCTGGAGCTGATTGGTTTCATTTTCATACAGAAATGAACTAGGTAGGAATGACCGGCATAGAATAAAAACACAAGTCCAACCGCTGGTATTGCTGTGCCAGGAACATCAGTTCCTTATTTTTCCCTTTTAAGGCTCAGATTTCTTCACAGCTTTCCTACATCTGAAGAGCCATGGGACAGATGAACAGGAGAAGGGCAAACAGGAGCAGAAGGACAGGTGAGAGGGAGGAAAGGGTTCAGGAGAGGAGGAGTATGGAGTGAGGAGGGGGGGAGAAGACAGGGAAAGATGACTTCAACCTCATTAAAAAGTTAAGACACAGATACAATCTTATCAGAGGAAGCCTAGTTCATATTATATTATTTTGTTTCCTTTTGGTATTAAACTCTTCTTCTTCTTCTTTTTTATTTTTTTTAGTTTTTTTCTTTCAGATATATGTTTTTCGAGTTTGGAGTCTTGTAACGGGATTCAGAAAGGTCACGTAGCATAGGCAAGCTCAGGCAGCAAATTAGTAAAAGATGCCAATAATAAGGTACTCTGTGTGGATGCATGTGTTTGCGTGTATGTGTGGTATGGTGTGTGTTTGTGTGTGTGTGTGTGCATGTTGGAGAGGGAAAGAGAGAGAGAAGTGACAGAGAGCAAGTGTATGCACGTGTTTTAAATTCTAATTACCTCTACTACAGTATCGCTAAGTTTAGGTTTATACAAACATATAAGGCCTATGTATAAAGGATTCATCCGGCTGCAGGGCCTCCAGCACACACACACAGCTCTGCAAACACTCCTTCTGGTACTGTTGTTGGAGGGTTCCACACCCTCCCAGTGCTTGTAGGTTCTGAGATCAACAAAGCCAAAGAAACTTGGCCTGTCGTCGTATGAAAATCACTCTTCTGAGATATACCAAGACACACCCAGATAAATTCAATTTCTAAAGTGAGTGTATTATCTGCCCATGCTAAAAATGCATGGGAACATATATGGAAGAGGCACCACGCATACACAAGGCCAAGGCGTGCTAACTGCTCTGTAACAAATACCTGCAAACTTGGTGGCTTAAAAAAAAAGTATATTATTATATTTTTCCATGGCTCAGGAGTTGTAGGACTAGTTAGCCAAGTCCTCTGTTCAGGCTCTCATGGGGATGCTTCCATGGCTTTGGCCAAGTTGTGTTCCTCTGTGAGCCTCAGGGGCCTCCTCAGAATGCATGTGCTTGTTGGCAGAGTTCTGTCTCTTGTGCTTATAGGATGGAAGTCTTTACTTCCTGGCTGGCTGTCAGCCAGGGGTGGGTCTCCGCCCCAGGACCCACTTAGACTTCTGCTGGGTGTGACTCATCCATCAGGCGCCAAGAGGACCAAGCTCTTCTTTTGTGTAGTAACCCCCCCCTTTAAGGAATTTTCTTTATTAAGTCAAGACTACTCAGGATACCTTTTAGTTAAGCCCAAATTAATTAAGCCAGAACCTTCATTACATCTTTGAAGTGTCTGCCCAGTTTGCTATGTAATGTCACATAAGCAAAAGAGGGAAGCCCTTTAGACTCACAGGCTCCTCGCTCACCCCAGGGAAGGGACAGTRCAGTCCCAGTTCAGTCTTACAGCACAGCTTTCTTGAGGTGCAAACTGATACTTAAAGACTATTGTAAATAAGCATCCAAAGAGACAAGATAATTTTATGATTTCCTAAAATTTACTATTTCTCAAGAGGTTTTTTTGGTCACGAGGTATAATTGTATTCATTTAARTCCAATTTAAACTGACCCTGAAAAAAAGAGAAGAAGAATCTGAATGATTCAGCAAGAGTAGAAAACAGTAAATGATCCAAGTATTTTGAAGAATATGTATAAAATAAAGAAAATAATGAAGAGCCCTGGCTAGAACTATAGAAGATGGGATATTATGAGTTCTCCATGACAGAAGCCTAGAGAGAGCTGTGTGGGTTTCCACAATGTCAGGATTTATTAATTAATAATGGACTCACTAGCTATGTCAGTTTCAGTGACTAAATGTCACTGAGTCATCCAGGTTTTGTCAGATTGTATGGGTATTCCTCTATCCCAAGCTCGGATTTTTGACTACTACCTCAGCTCAAGCATACAACGTAATTATGGGCATCATGGTCCATAATTGTCTCATGGTCCTCAGGGCTGAGAGCTTCTGTGAGAACCAGATACACAATGTTTCAGATCAAGCACAGAGCAGTTCCAGATGTAGAACTGACAAGTGAAAACCCAGTGGGAGGAAGTCTCAAGAGTGTGTTCACCACGGGCTAAGTGTTGCTGACAGGAGAAACTGAGCATAATATGGAGAGGGGTGACAAGGGCAGAGATCTACTGCTGTGACAAATTTCGTATATAAAACTGATGACCAGAGGCTGGGTGATAGGTCAATGCATTGTTACATCTCAATCTTGGGGCGCTGCTTTTTTATGTCTGCTGGTGGGGCTCCATTCTTATTGGGTCTGATACATGTCTTAGGCCTACACAGGCCTGGCTTTTCTTTCGTGNTGACCCCAGCTCCTTGATTCTTAAAAAGAGACAGCAAGGACAGCCAATAAGATAGCTGGGTAGGACCCAGCCCTGAAATTACCATTCCTACCAGGCCTGCCTGGACTGGGACCTAAACTCCCTCTGCCCCAGGCTGACCTTGAACTCAGGGATCTGTCTACCTTTGTATCTGCCTGTCTTTGTATCCTTCCATGCTGACTCTAGTGCAGCTGCCTCTGTCCCTTTAGATCACTGAAGCTCATTATACAATTTATATTGCATCTTTATATTTTGCGTAGTTGAGAAATTATATGAGTTTTTGAACTCATGATTTCAGTGTTCTTTCCCACAGCCTTAAAGACTGTTCTAAAGGCTACAGCCTTCTACCATTTTGCTGAGACATAGACACACCCTTGTCTCCCAGACTCCTGCTGTCTCTGATTATCATGGAGTCATTAACCTTGGCAGAGAGGACATTCCTAGAAGGAGGAACATGAAAATATGTACACTTTTATACACACAAGCTTTATGTCCAAAGCAATCATCAATTCCCGTGGAGACCCACTCACTGAAGGCTCTGTTCCAGGGGCAGGAAACCCAGTATGACAATACTGTCCCTTACACAGCCAAGCTGGGCTTCGCATGTGTGGTGTGTGTGTGTGTGTGTGTGTGTGTGTGTGTGTGTCTATGTGTGTGTGTGTTGTTTGTGTTTATAGAGATTTATTTATTTGTTCATATTTCTTCATTAAATCCCAGAGATTTGTTATCCTTTATTTCACTACATTTAAAAAAACAAAACAATGTCTGTTATCCTAACACCTACACAACCTATTGAACAAGGAGCTGTCAAGCTGGTGCCTATATAAAGTCTCCAGCTCTAAATTCTAGTATCTTTGGTACAGGAGTATACTCTGCAAGCTACTAAAAGAAGAACATAAATATCAACCTAGCTACAAGGCCTTTGATCTACAATGGTATCCAGCCTGCAAGATATGCAAAGGCGATAGTGGCACAAAGCTTGTGGGAGTAACCAACCAATATCTGATTTCACTTAAGGCCCACTCCATGAGAGGGAACCTATACCCGACACTGCTTAGGTGACCAAAAAGCAGAGACAGGATAACCTAGGGACCTAGGGTAAAACCAAATAATACTGATCTAAAAGCAGGGGTGGAAATGCAATGATAAAGGATACCAAGAAAACATAGTTCTCTAAATCAACATGAGCAAAAGCTCATATGATCTCATAGATCTTGAAGCAGCATCCATACAGCCTGCACAGGTCTGCACCAGGTCCTTCAGTGCATATAGTATGGCTTCCAGTTTAGTGTATGGGATCCCTGAGTGTTTGAACAAGTGGGTCTCTGATTTTTGTGCTTTCTCCTGGTTTCTTTTCCTTCTGTTGGTTTGCTTTGTCCAAATTTGATGTGATACTTTTTGTTTTATCTTATTATATTTTATTTCGTTATATTTTGAATGAATGAGTGAGTGAATGAAAAACTAGCCTCTAGGGTAAAGGTTAACAACCGGAACTGTCATTTATACCTGCTGGGAGAGGGAAAAACCCAAATCCGTTTCTCCAGTGGAGTGAGAATGAGAACACCAACCATTCCAGGGCAGGCCCCATGTTCAGGAGCAGCTGCCAACACATGATGGGCTCCACTGATTTTGTGTGCTTTTATTTGTTTACAGTTTGGCGTTTTACATTTTTTTGGTTTTTCTACTTGGGTGTTTTATTTTGTTTTCTTGCTTGGGGTGTTGTTGTTTACTTGGGTTTCTGTCTGTTTTGTTTTGTTTTTGAGAAAGAACTTAAAGTTAAGTGGGTAAGCATGGGGAGAGGATCTGGAAGAACCYGAAGGAGGAAAAGAATATGATCAAAGTATATTCCAATTTAAAAATTGTTTTAAATGATAAAAAAATAAAAAGAAAGTATTGGCTACCCCTTGAAATGATAAGCAGCAATAGTAAAGATTAATTCATTGTCAACTGGGAGTGAAAAAGAAATTAATTAATATGACATGTAAATTACCAAGTTAAAGCATAAAACAAAAGAAATGGTGTTTAGTATGCAATGGCTGTCAATTCATATTAGTGGTAATCAAGCATTTAGAAAAATGAAACCATCCTTCAGCAGTTTTACAGTAAAAGCATTTATAAATTTTCATCCACCAAATTTCTTCCTAATAAATATCATACACATATGGATGGGATAAAAATAAATAAATATGTATCTGTAGTGTTCAGTATATGTGGAATGGCACTATGAATCCACATATATTTTAACTTAAAAATCAATAATTACATTACTGACCTCTAAGTTAAAACTTATTTGGATCACTGCTTGGGTATGAGTTTCTCAAACTCATCCATGAGAACTGGTGAGGAGCCTCAATCTCGCCTACAAATCCCTGCGTGGTGGGCTGAGGCTCCAGGGTCTGAGCATACATATTAGCAGGTACAATCAGTCAGTTTTGGAAACCACTGGGCCCGAAGACGGACTGCGCTCAACAAGAGGTTCCCAACCCTGCCTGCCCATC
>BDUI01017705.1:11028-22957 GCA_002335545.1 Apodemus speciosus
ACACACACACACACACACACATTTCTGAGCTACTCTGCTGAGTTCTGTTAAGGGGATGATGAAATTATTTTTTGGCCACTAGTAGAAACTGTTTATGTGACTCAACCAATCATTTGAAAGGTGGAAGTGAGCCTGATGAACCCTTCAAACTGAAATACCTGAAGTAATTTAAAAATCCATCTGTCAATCAAAAGAAATTTTAGCAACTAACTGGTTTGAGAAGAGAGAGAGAGAGAGAGAGAGAGAGAGAGAGAGAGAGAGAGAGGTGGGAGTGAGGAGAAAGACCGGCGGCAGTGCGACGTTTGCCTGTCACTGGGACACGTTCCTCGGGCAAGTCTTCCTGGTGTCTGACATCTGCTTATGTAAATCTACGCTCAGTCACTGGCAGCATGAGCCTGTACAATAAACTATGAAATAGTGGGTGCTAAAATTTACAAGTTAATCTCATTTCCCTTCAAAAGTTTTCCATTGATTTGTCCTCTGGAAACTAGTTCTAAAATAAATGTCAAGACAGTATGCTCTGATAAAGCAAAGACAGCCCATGAGCAAGGGGAAATGCCCCAGACTTCACAGTTGGGTGACACTGAGGAAAGTGTCCTTGCTTTCAGAGGCCTGAGCCTATCTGACTAGTCTGATGGATCAACTCTGTTGTTTTCATTCCCCTTAGGGGAAATATTTAGTGGTTTGAGAAGATCTATAAATGGACTGTTGTCTATGTCACTGTTACCTCCTCGAAGTCTCCCTGGACACTAATCATGTCCAGTGGAAAAGCTAACGTAGGGGGAAAGAAATATTTACCCACCCACCACTATTTAGCCCATTGAATGTCTGTACTCTCTGTCTCCTTGCCCCTCCCTTCTGCGACATCTCCCCACTAATCTGCATGCAGCTGGTAAACCCCTGGCTTGGAAAGACAGCCAGAGTGCAGCCACCCCACCCCAAGTGTCCTACAGTTGTTATCAGGGTACAAACCTTCTTCCACACTTTATACAAGTGCTTAGACACTTCACCAGAGGCCTGGGGTTTCAGAGGGAAAAATAAAAACACACTTAATTAAAATGCAGCAGGGAACTGTGATGTATATAGTCTGAGTGACAGTCCTCACCTCTTGTTTGGAATTTTGCATTTTAATTCATATAAAGGCCAACAATAGGTATGACATGGGAATGAAAGGGGTAGGTTGGGTGTCACAGAAGTCATGTGCTCCTTTTACACAGCGTAAAGTAAATTAAGGTGCTTTCGAATGTCCACAGTTGTGCCGCAGGGTTAGAGGATATTCACCACGCTTTAAGAGAACTGTTAAAAGAATTCATGGTAAAGAAAACATCGGTCTTTCATTTTACACACACACACACACACACACACACACACACACGCACATGCGCGCGCACACGCAAACCCACACTTCCTAAGCTGCGCAGAGAAACATGCTGAATGATATATTTTTGATTATGAGTTTGCAGAAAGTAGAAGGTTGGGTGCAAAGGATGGATGGACTTGGATAATGGTTCGCCTGTGAGCCCCCGAGAAGCTGCATGGGAAGAGTGGGCCTGTCTTCCCTTGGATCCCGAGGGACATGTTAGCTTTCCCCACTGCCTTCGAGACTCAACCAGCAATCTCAGGAACTGAGGCCAAGTCACCTGAAGAAAAAAGGTGTTGCAGAGGTTGAAGAGATAAGAGACAAATAGAAAATACTTTCGTCTATTTCGCTTTTGCTTTTGATGGGAAAACAGCAATTCGATGCGCATAATATCAATGTGCAAATAAATAGCTGTGGAGACACCACGGTTCTGGGTAGTTTAATCACCCGTCTGAGCCAAGGAAAGGCATTTCCTTGGCAGCTTTACTTGGTCTATTCTACACACTCAGAGAAGCCAAAAAGGCAAAAAGGAGCGGGCCTAGAAAAGCAGATACACGCTCGCTTGTAAGTAACCATAAGCTTTTAGGTTATAATAAACATTCTTGTTCCTTCTGGTCCAAGTCCCATGTGCAATTCTGGAGGCAGGAAGCCGTTCTGTGCTCTCTTACCCCTGCAGAGGAGCCCAGCAGAGTGATGCTCACTCCAGGGAGAAGGAGAGTAGGCAGCAATTTTGAAACAGGAAACCCACACCCATGTGTACTCTCAAAGCTGTGAGCTAATCGTTCCTCTCAAACATCAACACCTGTGGCATCTAGATAAATTAATTAATTAATCTAGATTAATTGATCTTCATTTGAATTAACAGGTGTTTAGGGATAGGTCGTGCAGGAAGAGGGCAGTTATAACCTGCCGAAAGAGAAAAATGTGTCCCAGTAAATGGAAACAGTGAAATGGATAAGGAAATGTTTCCTTGCATTAAAAATAAAACCAACCATTTGAAATTAGCAAGAAATTAGCTGTTTCAAAGTCCTCTTTTATATTGAGAATCACATTTTGTGAGTTAGTCTCCATCATATGAAAATGTATTGATCTATGGAGTTCTGATGCCCAGGTCATTGTGTTGGACCTTCTCAGTCTTTTAGTCTTTAAGGTCCTGAAGGCAAATCCTCCAATTACAATGCTGATTGTGACCTGCATACATGGATATTAAATTAAAAGCATAAAATGTATTGAGCAGCAAAATTCCTTTATCATTACTTAGCAGTTTATATTCATGTTATTCTAAGTAATAGCTGAAATAAGATTTCAAACTTTGAAATGGAGACTTCCAATTGAAATAACCCTAAAGTGAGAATCCAGCATTTAAATGAAAATTTTTAGCATTTGTCCTAAATTAAGGATGCCATGTTAATTTGCTCCTCTTCTATACTATTTTATTCCATCCCTCTGTTGCTGATCTCAAAATAGAGTTCAGCTAAAATTAATTTCTGAGTAACCCTTGGGTGCCTCGCTATAGATAAACCAGCTGCAATTTCCACAGCTCCAAATCTAAACAACTTTGTAAAATCTTCACGAGATGAGCCTCACCATGCTGGTGCCTAAGGTTATATAGACAACAATGCAGAGTAGCCTTCTAGACCAAGCATTGATACACATTAGTTAGTGCTATTAATTCCACGTTAGAATCTGCCCATCCATCCCTTCCATGCCTACCTTCCAATTGGGAGAGAATGAGCCAGGATGCTGGATGATAAGGAAAGTGCTAAGAAATTCACTTTGTCATTCTCCAATGGCCTGTGCCATTTCGCTGAAATGCATGAACAATGCCCTTTCATGTGCACATTGGTGGATTTATTGACCGTCCAGGAAGTTACCTTTTCAGTTCCTTCCTCTTTGAGACTGATAATGTCCAGGTCAAAATCCTTTCTCAAGCCGTCCGTCTTATTGAAGGTGATCCGCCCAGTCAAGCCGTCCCACCGAGTCTGAGGACAGTTGAGAGTGGAGTGTTATTGCCTAGCCACTTACCATGGTCTCAAGCCCATCAGCAGTGCAATGCCTCAGATCCACCCCAGTGTCCGGTGACCCAGTCGCATCCTGAATTCTGAACCGATGCCTTGGATCACTGAGTTGAAAGTGGAGCCCTTCACTGTTTTATTAGTTCTTATTTATTGTCTTAGCCCTAATGTCTTAACACAGTCTGTCCCGTGATGGTGGCAGTCTAAATGGGCAGGAAGCAAAGAGTTGCTGTGAAATCATCTGTTTATTGGGTACCAAAAAAATCCAAGTGGTCATAGCATTCTGTTGTCCAAGGTCAGTTTAAACCCACGTCAAGCTGCTGCCAAAGGGAAGGGCCTCTTACCTCTTTCTTCCTCTGTGAAAAAGATTTGGGCAAATGGTGCACCAATGACGTTATTGAATTTTCAGGATATTCATGATTTATACCTCTTAATATTTAGGAATCTTAGTTTCTTGTGGCTGCTATAGTCCATTGTTTTGATGTCGATTTTTTTCATTTATCCCATTTATTCATTTATTTACTTTACATCCTCATCACAGCCCTCCCCACCCCTCTGCCTCCTAGTCCAATGTAAGGTTTTTAGTTTGATCCACTTTAAACTCACCAGGAAGCCAAGACTGACCCTGAATGCCCATTCTCCTGCCTTTGCCTCACAGCGTGAGGATCATCAGGGTGTGAGCTCAGACCTGGACAGTTTGTTGGCTTAAAACCATTCTTCTTCTATAAGTGCTGATAGAAACAGTGTTGGCAGAGCCATGTGCTCTGGAGGACCTTTCTGGAGGTTTCCTGGAGGTGCTTGAAGACACTTTAGCTGTCTCTTCTTGCTTTTGGTGGCTTTCAGCACTGTGTCTTGAAGCCCCAACCCACCTCTGCTGTTTGTGTGAATATTACTCTGCTAGGGGTTGCATTTAGAGCCTCCATGTGTGATGATGAGTTATTTCTCCATCCCTTCACCCTTTTTCAAGCACACAATTATAGATTTTTGTTTGTTTGGTCATATAAAGTGACATTAACAGGTCCCAGGATTTAGGATGTAGACATCCTTTCCAAGAGCTACTCATGCGTTTATACAGGCATCACCATGATTTGAAGAAGCAAAATTGCAATTACTGTCACCTTTGGTGGTTTCATTAAGCAATAAAGAGTGGCTTTCAGGCCCTCGGGGTTTTGGTTACTTTTGGCAACTTGGTTTATTGGGGTTTCACTTATAGATGAACTCGGGACTGTGTGCACACTTCCGAGGTTTTCCTTCCTCCCAGCTTCATGAAGCCAATCTGGTTTGTGTAATGTGACGATTCCGAGGATGCCAAGAGACGGGAGGTCAGTTGCACTGTGCTTCCCTGTTATATGCAGCTCTCCACGTGGCCAACAAACCGTGGAAAGAACATGGATTTCTCATGGATTAGGCAGATTTGGGATGTGTGATTCCAGGTAATTTGTCTAACTTGAACCTGTACTGGCCTATGGTGTCAGTGCTTCTGTGAGGGTTAAAGGACACCCAGCACCACACTGCTATCATCTTAAATTATTACAATTATGTTTTCAGTCACCTCCACCTTGGTTTTATGTTGGAGGTTGTAAGGGTTAATTTTCTATGTATTTGACAAAGCTACAGTATGCACGGCTATCTAGTTAGTTGTTGCTGAGTGGTCCTGTGAAGGTGTTGGCAAAACAGAATCACACCAGAAAGAACTGGCTTTATTTATTGCTTTTAGTGTTTGTTCATGTGGAAATAAAAGCATCTCTGCATCAGGGACTTGGCTGGGAATAGAAGAGAGTACGTTTCTAAGAGTCAGTATGGTAGTAGTTTACAGTGCCACCCCACTAGTGTGAGGAGCAGAGTCACACAGCCTAATGAAGAGAAAGGGAGGGAATGAACCAAACATGTGTCTGAAATACATGGAAAGAAAGAGTCAGAAAAAATGTCTGAGATTTCAAAGGCCAAGCAAAGTCACACCCTTGAGCTAAAGCAGGAAGTGGCAAACACATTGAAAGTTTCCATGCGCCCTAAATTTAGAGTGAAGAGTCATGAGAAACAAGCCTTGTAGGGAAGGTCAGCCCCTGGTAATGAAGGTTTGATGAATCAAGCTAGTTCTCTTGGACAGCAGAGAGTTCAGGAATCACCGGAAGATTCCAGAACAGTGTCAGGGTCAGATGTTCCAGGGAGATTATTTTGCAGTTTTTAAGAGTGCTGCAGTCATATGCAGGATATATATTAGCAAGCAGGTCGCACAGAATAACATGTAGGGAATCATATACTCACATGTGACCAGAGGAACAGCATGACTCTTCATTCCTCTCCCCACTAACTTTCACACTATTAAATGCCAATCAGTGGTGTGCCATAGTAAGATGTGCAGAGTATAATGTACATCTGTACATTACACATGCAATATACATACATTATACATACATTTACATACAATGTAAAGTTAAAAAAAATAATCAACCTAAAATCAGAAGCTAAGGTACTTAAAGTACTTGTATCCTCTGGGTACCATTTAGCTAGAATGGTTGTCCCATCAGAATGACACATGATTTCTTGATGGTACTAGATGCTAAATATGTTAGGAAGAGATGAGGAACATAAAGACTCCAAGCTTCCCTCTGAACTGTGTGGGTGACACACTGGGCACAGGAGAAGAGTTGTTTTTTCATATCCTAGAGCTTAACTCCTAGGCTTTACGCAAGGCTAGCAATGAATAACAGCAAACAATAGCATCAGCTTTAAACTGAGGCCACACTGACCTTATTGGGAGCCTACTCACTGCTGAGCCCAGCATGCTCCAACTGGGTAGTTATAATCCAATGGTCACACAGACAGTCCTGACTGAATCAAGTGGGTCACAGGACCTAACCCAAAGTCACGACACTGAAAAAGAACGGGTAGGGAAGGTGCTAATAAAAATGGGAGAAAGATAGGAAAGTGTGTGTGTGTGTGTGTGTGTGTGTGTGTGTGTGTTGGAGGAGGCTAATTAGTATGCAAAGAACAAAATTAATTAAAAATAACAGTTAAAAAATAAGTTGACGTTGCTACAGCCCATCATGATATGCTTGTTACACTAGCTGAGATACAATATAGAAATTCCACTGAGAGGACAAAAGCAACTAATGACATATGCAAGGGGCTCTTTTTGTGTGCATCTGCACAGTTCCTGGCATCACAGTCCCCTACCCCATAACAAAGCTATCTTGATTTTCATGCTTAGCCACCACCTTCTTATTTTAAAGCCAAAGGCTGCCTTTGCTGAAATAAAAGCTACAAAATTATCGACAGTGTTGGAATTACTGCAAATGCCTGGTGTCTGAGGACAATGTATCTAAAGCTTTGCTTCGGGTGAAATCTCTACTGTGTTAGGGGTTAAGGTGAAGTCCATTGTAGACAATGAGCAGTCTTCACCCACCCCCTGATCTGTTTGGATGGAGGTAGTTATTTTCATTAAGTTCTACAAAGTTTTGGGAAAGCTTTTTCCTCAAGGCAGCTTTTCTTTTACGGAGGTCATGTTGTGAATCAATTTAGACCATTGTGCTGAATTTATGGGGCTCTCTGGAAATGTAAAGATCCAGGAGCATTTACCTCTTGATGCTGCACATAGCTCATAGCGTGGTCTTAAACCGCTGTTTGGAAATCCAATTTTATTTCTACAGTGTTCCTATTGTGTCGCTTCGCTTGGAGTCTGTTGCCTTGGTTTTATTCTTAAACTTAGTGTTTGTTCCAACCATTGCGCCAGAGTCATTCCCACCTCTCCATTTCCTCCCTGTACATCCAAGTGGCAAAAAGTCCCCTTTTCATTTTCTGAAATGCCTCCTTCCTTGCCTCGAATAGCTACAAAGACTCCCTGCCTGCGTTTTTACCGAGCTATGTCTTTTGACCTTCAAAGTCAGTGCAGCCAACACCACACATGCCTGCCTGCCTCYCGTTGCTAGATAAGTTATATTTGTATATGTTCTTTGGACTTTTGGGCTAATTGCTGCTAAGCATTTATTAATCACCAACTTAACTATCTATCTAGGTGAACATACAATTTCTGTATGCCATAAATAAGTCCCACAAGGACCCCACTTTGTGAAACGGGGCTGAACCATGTACAATTTAGATAATGGCATATAATTAAATTTTTCATAATTATAATTTGCTTGCTTTACATAGATGCGCTTTCTGAGGGCACAATTATAGTATACTTAACTGAAAACAATACTTATACAATTGTCCCTATTTTAGGAGATAACTTTAATTTCTACCCTGTTAGATCTCTTGACAATTACGATTTAATAGCAACTAAGCCAAATAATGTGATCACCTTATTTTCCTTTGGGTATACCATCTAATGTATGAAAGATAAAAATCAAAAACTGAGAGAACAAAAAAAGTATCCTTGGCCATTTTTTTAATCTTTCCAAAAGAGCTCGTTAGTTGTCATAGTTGAATATATATGTAATATATGTTAAATATATATGTAATATATGTCTATATGCTTGGGTTGGGGATATAAGTGCCTAACACTTAATTCTAGCCTCTTAGAGTAGACACTTACAAATTACTAATTAATTAAAATGATTGCTTTTCTCATTTTTAAAAGAAATTTAAATAAATAAAGGATCCTATGTCCTCCCCCCCCCCAAAATTTTCCTACAGAGCCATCCTCACTGGCTGTGGTGAATACCTTGTCTCCCATAGAAAGAGACTTTTTTGAGAGCAGAATGTCCTCTTGTAGGGACCATGGACTGTTGAGAACTGTAGCTTAAGGCATTTTCCCCCTGAATGTTATTAACTATTATATCTTCTGTGAGGTTTGGTATAGAAGGTTCATGGAGATCCCAAAGATGAACTCCTCTCATTAAAGCAAGGAAAGAAAATACACCCCCCCATTGCTGGTGTTATAAGAGCACATCTCACTAGGTCTGGCAAGAAGTCATTTCTACATGACTATTATGTATGTTACTAAAACTTAACTGGAATTTAAAACTAGTGAAAAAATAATTGGTATGATTTCCTTTGATACTGGGGAAAATAATATTATTTTTCGGTTTACTGTTATATAGGGTCCAGATTAGGGTGTTAATTTATAAGCATTCTATCTAATAAATCAGATAGGTACAAAAGTTATCATTTCCATGCTCCCCAGGTCAGTAATAACCTTCTGAAACAGCTATCTACCGTTCTGCTGGTTCCCACGCAACTGATTTAAATTTGTACAATGTCCTACCAAAGCACTCAAATATTCTTGCCTGCTAGCGTTTACTATTTTTTAATCTTCCTAACTTCTGTCTGCATTGCTTTCCTTTCTCTTTCTTGCTTCCCTGTCCTCTTCTGATCATGTGTTTTAATTTTGAGTTCTGGTCAAATCTGTCAATTCAAAACTATTTTTGACTAGCTCGTTGTTTGATTAGTTTTTTCTCTGAGAATGGATCCAGACACTAGTCCCAGCTCATTGCCCTCTCCCACTGATGGTGGAGAGCACTAAGTGTCTTAGGAGCTTCTGGTCTGACATACAAACAGGTATACACAGCACTGCACATTTGCCTGCTGAGAAAGCCTCAAGAATGCAGATTCTCCATAGAGACCAGGGATGATCAAGAGCCCAGCCCTTTGTTATCAGGTGGTGATCTATCATGTAAATAAAGTGCTATAATAATGACGGGGTTGGCAAGCTTTGCCTGTGGGTGCAGTAGTGGCATGAATATCACCAGGGTAACTAATGACTTCCTGATTATATTTGAGGCCCTCTCCACAGGAGGAAATGGTTAGTGTTGCTAATCTGGCCAATAACTCATGTCAGAGGAGTTCATAGGCCCAGAGGTAAATCTACCATAATTCTGCTAAATGGATATAATTCTAACTTTACTGTAAAATCCAGATCTCTGCCTTCATATTTAGTTCAACTCTCAGATCCCATCAGAGAATTCTTCGTACAGTGGATGACAGTTAACACAGAAACACACAAGGGGTGCAAGTACAGAGAAAAGGCCATGGTAGATTGTTCAGCCATATTGGAACACTAGCATCATCATGTCCTCTCCCCTCCATGGTCAGGAAACATTGTGGAAGAGGGAGCAGAAGGATTCTAAGAGCTGGAGGTTGTCCAAGGCTGTTGTGAAATAGTATCTTCTGGTCATGATGGGACTGACCATCACAGCGGCTACGGTTGCATGCCAAGACCTGCTCAAGATCAAGTCATCATGGTTGCAGCATAGAATGGGGAGGGGCTTGTTAAGCCCCACCCTTAMCTGAGGAGCTATTGACAGTTGATGACCTGCCATGGTAGGAGGCAGAGTCAATTTTCATTAAGGATATCAGTGCTGGTTGGTCATCGTGCTAAAATGGATATAGCCCCACACTCACAGATGGAAAGTACTAACTGGACTCTGTGGGTTAATTTTTTAAAAAATGACATGAATTTTTAAGGGGATAGTGGCTCAATTTGGTGGAAGAAGGGGGAAAAGAGACTGATGGCTATGATCAAAATACATTATATGCATGTATGGCATTGTCAGAGTATTAATAAGAATGAATTTTTAAAAATTCAGAAATTGTTACCTCAGAAGCATTTTTTTGTACAAAAATATAAGTTTAGGTAATCAATGGACATTTTGATCACAATTATTTCTTAATATTGGCAAATTAAATGTTATATGCCTTTTCTCTAATTCTTTTGGTGTAAATTATATAGTTCAAGCACACTAAATTTTCTAAAAAWTTCAGATTATTTTTTCTGGTGGATAGGATAGTTAGTTTGATATCAGAGGTTTCTATACTGGTTCAATGATTAGACAGGATAGCATTGCCACACAATATTAAAATGAAAGTGTAAAGTTATTGAATTAGAATTAGGACAGAATTTTGTATCAATAGTAGTTTGTTCTGTGACAGTTCCATTTAAACTTAATTTTCAAGTTTCTGTTGATCATCAAAACTTGGGATATTATTAAATAAGATTTATTTGAGGATAATCAGTGGTTACCTAGACAACCTCTCAGTAAAAGATGCTGAGAAGCTTGTTTCTGTGTGTACACGTAGCTCTGTGCAGGTGATGTGCATTTATACAACTTTCTATTGTTATAAATAAGATGCCATCTCAGGTTATTCACATGCTCATTTTTCTTCCTTTTAGGAAGTCATTAAAAGGCTGGTGGGCATGGGGGGTTGCATTATGCATGTTCATGCATGTAAGGTAAAGAATGAGCTGAACTTTCAAGGGTCCAAAGATACATTGCACTCCAAACCATGAACAAATGCAAGTAATGGCAATGTGTTAGTGTGTGTAGAACATAGATTTTGAAGAGATATGAACTGTGACCTTTATGTTTAATAACCTTAGGTCTAAGTAGATGCAACAAAATGTGTTGAAATTTTAGTAAGGCTTATGTAGTTTTTACAGGTTTATTTATAAGGTATACAGTTTAAAATCTGTGATATTTTCTCCCAAATATTACAAAATATAAAATTAGGATTTATTTCTTTTGAAAAATGATGTTTGCCTTGTTATATGATATTCAAGAACAAATCTCATTTAATCAAAGACAGCAAGCTTATTACCAAGAACCAAGTGTTCAAATATGGAACTAAGGTCTAACACTTCAAGAAACTGTTCTCTCAATTGCTCTATGGTTTGCAGGATCCCAGACTTAACAGTGGTAAGTAAGGTATTTTTCTGGCAAGCTAGGAAATCTCCCCATGTTCAGTACCTTGAAGAAAGGTAGACTTGTATATAAATGCCTATGGATATTATACTGATACATACCTTGACTTGTTCTAATATACTTGTATGATTAAGTGAATAATATTGTCCCTCTTCCATTGCTCATGTGCTAATATTGTACACGGCCAGGAGCCAGCCCCAGCAGAGGTGTTTCTTCTTGGCTCTTCTTGAGGTAGCAGAGGGGGTAAGACTTTGTCTTATGAAAATTTATGGTTGCTGTATAATAAAAGGTTTACTTATCTAAATATAAGTTATTAGGCTAACATAGCTGACCTGCCTTCTGTGTTCCTCTGAAGCCAGAGACTGCAGTCTCAGGCATTTAACACCTCATCCTAAAACAGCAGGAGATTAAGTAAAGGATTAGTTGCTAGAGCCTTTTCTCTGTTGTCCAGAAGCCTCTTGCTTGTCAGTCTAGAGGGAAGTAGGAGCAATAAACTTCTATTAAGCCAGGAGAAGAGAATAACACTTGCAGAAAGAAAAACTTCTACATAAGTGAATATGCATAATCTCACATAAATTCATACATGCAACCTCATTCATATTTTCACGCAGTCATCTGAGCCCAGCTTGCATGCATTCTCACAATTTCATACTTACACACACACATGCATACATTCTCACAATTACATACTTACACACACATCCATACTTACATATGCATATGGAGCAAAAGAACAAGCACTGGTGCAGAAAGAACTCACTCATTCTGGATGAAAGATGGACTACAATATTTATTGCATCGAGAAAGAAAAAGCTTCCACCCTTTCAATGCTAAATGAATTAAATCCATGTTTGTAAGAAAAAGACTTTGTTTCTCTTAATAAGACTAAGCCTGCCTTGTCCTTACCATGG
>BDUI01017714.1:17176-33198 GCA_002335545.1 Apodemus speciosus
CTGTAGACCAGGCTGGCCTCCAACTCAGAAATCCGCCTGCCTCTGCTTCCCAAGTGCTGGGATTAAAGGCGTGCACCACCACCGCCCGGCCCAAGTCCAACTTTAAAAACAATTTTTTTGTTACTTTATTTTGTATGGATGGATGTTTCGCCAGCATGTGTGTGGCTGGTGCCCAGACAGATCAGAACAGAGAGTCGGATGCCCTTGAAACTGGAGTTACAGGATAGTACAAGCCACCGCGTGGGTGCTGGGAATTGAACTCTGGTCTTCTGGAATCATCTCTCCAGCCTGTCTTTAAAATTCACAGTCTTCTCAGCTCTAGCCGTGTGATTTTAGTTAAGCACTTGGGTGGGATATGTCTRATGATTTGAGTCATATTGATGTGGCAGAGAGTAAGRGCATTAGTGAGTGAATTCCACACAGGGTTGTGGTGGGGATCATTGCAGAGAAGTGGGATCTGATCACATCAATTTCAAGGAGAGTCTGCCATTTGGGATTCTAGACATTTCTGAACACGTGTTTATTCAAAAAATTTCTGAAGAGTAAAGTGCCAGAATTTGCTAATTAGAGAAGCCATGACTGTTCAGGGAATCAGGTAGTTCCTTGCCCTTGGAGCTCTGTTTGTATTGCATTAACAAGTAGCAAAGTATGGTGTTTCCAGAAAGCAGAAAGACTTTTAAGTTTACTCTTTTACATAGGTCAATGGAAACTACCTCTGAGGTRAAGGAGGAATTAGTGMTGCTTGAAGAACTGATATGRACAAGTGGGGTATACAGATGACTGGATCCCATCCATGGTGGTTGAAGAATATGTGATCCTACAGCCACCATACTCTGAGAAGGTTTTGCTGAGTTGACCAGTGATTGGCCAAACTTGGCGGGCCTAAAGACAATGGGACTTAAAATTGGATTAAGACTTTTTTGTTCAGGTTGATCAGTGGAGATGAGCAGTTCAGTAAATTATTGATAAACAAAACGGACACTAGAAATCCTGAGCTTCCTCTTGGATGAAATCCCCAGAAATTCAGTTAATGGCTGTTTAAAACATAAAAATCAACACCCAAAAGAGCAAAATAAAACCTGGAGTAAGTTGTTTAGTTAAATACTTGTCAGAGGTATTTTTGCTCTTTGGAGAACAAAGTAGAGGCATATATAATGCCACACATCCAAGAAGGGCCTGCAGACCCACTGTCCCATTCAGCATTAAAGTATAGTGTATTTGGTGTTAATATTTGTCAGTAAAAATGTCTAGCTGGCCAGCAAGCCTCAGGGATCCTCCTGCCTYCATTTTACCAGCACTGATTACAGATGGGCAGCAGAGAGAGCACTTGGCCTTTTTGCTTTCGTGGATTCAAGGGATAACTCCTGGGTCCTCATGATTGGGTGGCGAGACCTCTACTGACTGAGCCATCCCATCTGCTGCCAAGAGTCTTGTCTAGGAAAGAAATACCAACCCTCACGTAGGAAATTTAAACTGATCAGTTCCAGTGAGTTGTTCTTCAGGAAATCTATTTTAGCTCAAATAAGAAAGAGCTAGAACCAAAGAAGGCACTGCTTCCTAAAAGCTCTGAAAATGGAGGTGCCAGATTTAGCAGATAAAGGTACATGACCATGCACTTAAATATGAATTTCAGACAGATGGGATTAACTTTTTAGCAATGTGTAGGGCATAATTGATACTCCATTATCTAAAACACAAATTTGCAAATTTAGCTAATAATTCTGTATCTGGCAACAACTGTAGGCAATTCTCCTTTAACAGTGACTCCAAAGAGATCCTTACTTTAAAAAAAACAAACAAAACAAAACAAAAAAAAAAACTGCAGTGACTGGGACTGAAGAGATGGGACAGCAGTTAAGGGCACTGGCTGCTTTTCCCAAAGACCTAGGTTGAATCCCAGCACCCACATAGCAGCTAACAGCTGTAACTCCAGTTCCACGGCCTCTGGTGCTCCACTCTGGCCTTTGCAGCCATGTGGGACACAGACATCCATGTATGTAAAGCACCTATACTCTATTTGCTTTTTGGGTTTTGTTTGTTTAAAATGCAGTGATTGGACTGACAGTTTAATTTCGTATAATTGACCCATCAAAAATTATAGTACTTTAGGGACTTGGATTTCTAAAAATAAGCTTCCTGGGTTCCAAGATGACCTTTCCCCCTCTTTTGAGACAGTTTCTAACCCAGACTGGCCTCCAGGGATGTAGCTGAGGATGGCCTTGAGTTTCTGATCTCTCAGGCTCCCAGATGCTGAGATGGTAGGAGTATTCCATCATGTGTTTCTACAGTGCTGCGATTTGAACCCAGGACTTTCTGTCTGATTGAGGGAGTTCAGGGCAGAGCAGTCTCAGTTTCCTGCTCGCGGCCACCTGTGCGCTCAGTTGTGAATTTCCTTGCTCCTGTGTTGAGGATCATTCCACCTTGCTTCCTCCTTTACTACCCTATAAGAGTCTTTCCTTGGGTTCCAAGTTTTTGGGTCTGTGTAAGAAGTGACAACCAGCACCTCCATCTCTTTCACTTTCTTTCATCCAGGTTGCCCACCACGTTGGGTGTCTTAAGATACATAGCAGGGGCCGTGCACTGCCACCATGAGCTGGCAGTCTCAGCCCACACATGCTGTAGTCTCAAGGACCACCGTATCCTCTGCTTGTTAAGCTGATTGCAGGCCCCACAGTTCCTTGCACTACTTTCCCTGTTTGCCAGAGATTAGACAAACATCTGTTTACCACAGCTGGGGCACCAGCCACAAACCTAAATAATGATCCCACCAAAGTAACCACTGGTGAGCTAGGGAGTTTGTTTGGCTTGTGGTAAAGAATACTGATGAGCTTATTTACAGGAATATGGGTAGCACCCTCATGAATGACAGCCTCCTAGAGGTGACATCCTGAGTCCTTCCTGYAGTCATCCTGTCACTTCACTTCCTGGGAAGCGGTTACAGTTCCGTTGCCACTCTAGTGTCAGTGTATCAGTCAGTTGCTGTGGTTACCAGGCCATGTCACCTCCACTCCAGGCTGTCTGTGGGGAGATTCGGTGTCTGGGGTAGAAGGCGGTTGCAGTATGGCAACCTCGTAAAGGTTTCTTCAGGCTTTTTATGTGTGATTGTTCCTCCAGAAGAGATTTAATTTTTTCTTTTTTCATGCTGGCCAGTAATCCTTTTCCCTTTGGTGTGTAATGCCATCTGTTTCCCACAGTCACAGAACCCTGCCATACAGCAAACCCTAGGCTGGCTGGCTGTGCCACAGCAGTACCACAGTGTCCTCAATTTTCTTTCTAGTAAATGAGCCCTTCTTTCCTTTCACATGTTTTGGCCTTTTATACTCTATCATGCAGTCAGCCCTCACTCCAGCAGGATGGCAGAGGGCTTCCTTTTGTATTTTGATTGAAATAGTACTGAATTTGCAGAATTCCATAAAGGTCTTTTGTATTTTTTGTAACATTTTTATATTGTATAGAGCATACAGTGTTTTGGTTTTCAGCATCCTTGTTAAATCCTCTACAAATTCTAAGCAGTTTCCCCCTGTTGAACCTCTAATGTTTCTCATGTGAATATATTTCTCATTTCTTCTACTTCTCTCCTTAAACCTTGTAATGTGATCTTAATGTTGTAGCTGTGATTACAAGTATTCTGGTGTAGATCTGACCTGACAAGACTTTTTCTCAAATTCTGTGGTTAAATACTCATTGTAGACTTGGTATTTCCTACTACTTCATGTTTGCTGCGTTTTGCTTTTGTTTTCTAAAGAAGCTGCATTTTACTAACCTTTGACAGTTTTCCAAATCAGAATTTTCAGTACAAATCTGTCTTTAATGTTTCTCTAGGTTGACCTACCAAAGAGATTTCTAGATAAAATAAAACAGGGGAAACGTGGTAGATTCAAGGAGGATGGATCCGTGTTCAGTTGGAGTCCAGCTTCGAACCACACACGACTGCCATAAAACCTTCTATACTCGGCACACAGGTTTCAAGACATTGAAAGAATTGTCGTCAAATGACATGCTTTTACTTCAGCTTAGAACTGGAATGACGCTTTCTGGGAATAATACAATTTGTCTCCATCACGTAAAAATTTATATTGACAGATTTGAAGAGTTACAGAAGTCATGTTGTGACCCATTTAACATACACAAGAAGCTAGCCAAAAAGAATCTGCATGTAATTGACTTAGATGATGCCACTTTTCTGAGTGCAAAGTTTGGAAGACAGCTCGTACCTGGTTGGAAGCTTTGCCCAAAATGTACCCAGATTATCAATGGAAGTGTGGATGTTGATTCAGATGACCGCCAGAGACGGAAGCCCGAGTCAGATGTGTGTATACATGCCATTGTGCTTTCTACAGTGTGGGGCCTTAGATATGGAGTAGCTATAAGAAATCATATTTATCATATTTCTATCACACTCACTAGCACATAACATTTAAAGTTTAGGTGAAATAGTGATGTTTTAAAATGTTTCCATATACTTAAAGGTCCAGAATGAGCAGTAAACAAGGGCTTAGAATAARAGAACAATGTGCCCAAGATTTCAATGCTACAACTTCTGTTCTTAGGCCTTTAGAACACTGGCAAGGCCAATGTAGGGAACTTAGATGCTCTTCTGTTACTGAAGTAGCTAAGTGAATGTTTCTCCTACTGGAGACTACACACCAGGGAGGGTCTCGCAGCAGACTGCTCTGGATCTCTCCATGTAGTCAAACTCGCCTCGTTCTCATGACAGTGATTCTCCCTCGGCCCCCCTGCACCCGGCTCTCCAGGCATGAGTCACAGTGCCCAGCAGTCATAAATATAATCTCAGTTTTTCTCCTTCGAAGATGTTTGGTTTGGGACCCCAGGATAAGGGACTAAGGTATATATTTTACATACCAAAGTAGACCTGGCCTCCAAGGCAAGTTTCCTGGGAAATTGCTCTCATGTAGGCGAGCTCACTGGCCCCAAGGACTGAGGCCAGGGAAGTCGCTGTGGGGAAATGGCATGGGGAGCAGGGGGYACACCTCAGCCCTTTGTCCCTGGGCCCAAAGCCGAACAAACTATCACATTCTTATTTGAAGTTTTTAAATATTTGTGACTTTTCATAATGTTTCAGCCTCTAAGTTCTGAATATAGTTAAGGTTAAATTTAGGGCTCCCTGTGTTCAAAGAGCACATAGTTTTTACAGTGTCCAGCATGAAATAGTTAATGCCTTTTTCCGGGTCTCAGGCCTGAACGCAGGTCATTTATATCAGAGACGTCGAGTTGGTGAAGCTGCCTGCRCCCAGGAGCACTTCTCAGAGGTTCTCTTTTTTAAGCATTCTATAATTCTTGCTGCTGGCATATTTTCTCAGTTTTCTTCTTTTTAAGTTGTGTGTATTGTGTTCCTCTCAGGCATATCTCCAGGACCCAGCATTATGTGAAGTTCGTCATAGATATTTGATGATTCTAGACTTGGATATCTTCACCTCATCTCTCCATTGTTCTTATCTGACTGAGTTCTTTACCACCTAATCTTGGCTTTGGGTGTATGGAAACATTTTGAAAGACCACTTATTTTTACCTCCCCAAAATAACAGACATAAAATCTTAGCAGCAAACTTTTGATTTACCAGAGCCTATATATATAATATATACATAGACAGACACTGTATGTGTGTATGTATGTACGTATGTACGTATGCATGCATGCAGTGTGTGTATGTATATATATGTATATCCCTGTAATGTGTATATACATGTGTGCATATAGACACACATACACAGTACACTTCAGAACGTGAAGCTACTACTCTTAAAGTTAGAAGTTCTGAAGGACAGAGAATTGTTATCTAGAACCTCAGTTCTGTGTGTTGGATTATGTGACACTTTTTGCTGCCTTCTCTCCTGAGGTGGCAGCCATTGCTGCCCTTGTGTGCCAGGCTCCTGCACCTGCTATCTAAAAGACTAACGTAGCAAAAAATAGTGCAAAAGTGAATATAGTCTAGAAGAGTGGCTTCCCACCTTCCTTCCTGTGTGTGTTCCAAACTGCATTCCAGATTGGGGGTTACCCTGAGCTAAGCAAAGTCCTATTGTTTGATCTCAAGATTTTAATTTATAGTTTTCTTACTTTTATTCAGGGAAGGACTGCTAAAGCTCTGAGGTCACTACAGTTTACAAACCCAGGAAAGCAAACTGAATTTGCTCCAGAAAGTGGTAAAAGGGAGAAAAGGAAACTCACCAAAAATGCAAGTGCTGCTTCTGACAGGTGGGCAGCCATTCCCGGCCCTTCGGTTACGTGTTATATTTCCAGTCCGCCGGTTAAGTGTTACGTTCCTGCTGCATGATCCTTGTGGTTTTTCCTTAATTTTCAGTTTTCTGACCACTTTAAATTGTATTCTGATTAGTTAAACCCGAAAGCCTTGGCTGTTACTCATAGGAAAGTAAAGCATCCGCTGGGACTCTAGAAGCTTCTTTCTGAGAAGGTAGTGTGAAGTGAACAAGGTAATACTTTGGAATGAGAGATAAGATAATTGAAGAAACATCTTAGAGCTCACCAGTCTCTAAGATGTTTACTGTTTGCAAAATTTGATATTGATGTTCTCCTTTTGACGTGTCTGCTTTCTTTGTCCAGCTGACAGAAAGACCATTGCATTTATAGAACTCAAAAGTGCTTTTGATTTTGCACAGGTCTGAAGTAAACACACAGTTCTAGTACAGTCAACAGGAGGAATAGGAGCTAAGTCATTTAAAATATATATCCTAACAGTATATCTAAAAGATATTAACAAATTTATTATAACAGATCGGGCTGCTTCTTACTGGAATCAACAGTTTTACCTTTATTCCAGCAGTGAAGTATTCCACTGAGTGATTTAAAAATATTTTCAGACCAGATTTACCAGAAGTCATTAAGAAGAGAAATAGGGCTGGAGAGATGGCTCAGAGGTTGAGAGCACTGACTGCTCTTCCAGAGGTCCTGAGGTTAATTCCCAGCAAGCACGTGGTGGCTCACAACCATCTGTAATGAGATCTGATGCCCTCTTCTGACATGCAGGCATATATGCAGGCAGAACACTGTGTATATAATACATAAATCTTTTTTAACAAAAGAAGAAAGAAGCAACCTATTGATTAGAGTGTAAGACCTCTAGAGGAAGATGTGTCTGTCCTGTGTCCACAGCAGTATCATTTAGTAACCAATAAAACAAGTCACTGCCAACTACTCATTCCTGTGATGATTTGTATAAAGCCATCTGTGGAGACATTTCCTTATTGAATTCTTTTTTAGTTATAAGTAGTATTTGTGCACATATCTTAATGTGTAGGTGTGTATGTGGGTGTATATATCGTGTTACGAGTGTAGGAGATCAGAGGAAAACTGAAGTCCATTTTTGCCTCTGGCCTTGGGTTCAGGAACCCCTCAGTCACCATGCTTGTGCACCGAGCATCTCGGCCATCCGAGCCGCCCCCCCAGCCCTGAGTTCACATGCGTGGCTTCAGTGTCCTTTTCATTTCATCACTTAATCAGGTCATTTCCCATCCAGAACTCTCCTGAAGAGTACACACGAAGCCAGTTTAGAAGATTCCGTCTCTACATAGAAATATTTTACTTCCATTTTCTTCATTATCTTATTTTTAACCAAATATTCAAATATAATTTGCATGAAGTGCAGCTCACTGTTTTATTTTACAGACAAATTATTCCAGCAAAGAGTAAGGTGTATGACAGCCAGGGCCTGCTGATTTTCAGTGGCATGGACCTCTGCGACTGCCTGGATGAGGACTGCTTGGGGTGCTTCTACGCCTGCCCCACTTGTGGCTCTACCAAATGTGGGGCCGAGTGCCGCTGCGACCGCAAGTGGCTGTATGAGCAGATAGAGATTGAAGGAGGAGAGATAATCCATAATAAACACGCTGGGTAATTGATAGCATCAAACTACGGGGTCTCTCTCTCTCTCTCTCTCTCTCTCTCTCTCTCTCTCTCTCTCTCTCTCTCTCTCTCTCTCTCTCTAGAATTCTGTCGCTTTTAGATGCAAGTATAGCCTAACTGTTAATAAATAAGTCGGAAACATTTTAGTATGAATTTGGTTGCATTTGGGGTGCTTTACAGTTCTTTACTTGATGCAAATTTAGATGGCTTGTTTCTCCAGAGTCGGCTCTAAGCCCGTCTGGGCCAGTCTAACAAGTGTAGGCAGTTTGCAGTTTGTAGGGTTTCCATATGAACAAATTTCAGCGATGGTGATTTAGTTGAATCCTCCCCGGCTCCTAGCAGCCTCATGCAGATCTGAGTTGACCTCAGTATACTGTGAGCCGCATGGAGTTCTAACTTCCCAGTGCAGCAGAAGTAAGGGTGTGCTTAGCAGCTGCTTCGTGCTCTGTGCCGATCAGGAGCTTCTTTTCCGTTCTCTAAGTGGTTGCTCTCTGTACACCTGTTATTTAATTCACTTACAGAAAAGCATATGGTCTGTTATCTCCCTGTCACCCATATGATATTTTACAAAAATGATCACCCAAATATTGACCAGCAAAGACGAAAACGAAGCAAAGAAATGAACAGTGACATTTCTGGAAGTGAAATTTGGATCAGTCGTAAATGGAATTGTACACATCGCCACTGGTCATGGGAGTATTGATCGACATTGCTGTTCTGGAGACAGATGTGCACCAGAGGAAGCTGATGATGGAAACTTACCCACACTACTGAGAGAAGCAGCTGGGGTGAGCAAGAAGATGGTCCTAGACAAAGTTATGGTAACTTTAACTTAACATTAAAGGCTGTTTATTGTAAATAGAGAACTTCACAACATTGGAATGATCAGAAAGGTTCCTGTTCAGTGTTAATAACAAAGCAAACGCTGTTCAGACTACTTTTAGTCAAGAAAATAAAACTCCAATTCTCAATACATAAATTTTCATTTTCTTGTCCATTTATAGCTACAAGTTTTTAATGTTTTGATTGATATTTAAAGGTCATACAGCAAACCTCTTTCCCCTTGATTATTAGCATTTCTTTGGTGCATGGCCTCACAGTGCTGTGCAGATAGGCCCAGCCCTTAGCTGGAAGCAGGGCCTGTGACACAGAAAATTGATATCCATGCAACACAATAGGTAGATATTTTGAAAATAAACTAGATACCTACGTGCTAAAATATAGTTCTCCCAACTGGAGATGAACACAAGCTGAACATCAGCTTTTCAGTTCTTAATCTATGCGTTCTTGGTGAGAATTTGTTCCTCTTTTTCCATTTAAACCATGAGTGTGAAGTGCATGYGTGGCTGCACATTTGTCTCAGTCACTGTTCTGTGTCTGTGAAGAGACACTATGACCAAGGCAACACTTACAAAAGGAAGCATTGTATTGAGGGCTTGTTTGGAGGTCCAAAGACTTAGCCCATCATGGCAGAGAGCATGGTGGCCTGCAGACAGACTCGTGGGTCCGAGGTCTTTATGTCCTTACTCACAGGCAAGAGAGACTCAGCCTGGCATGACTTTTGAAACCTCACCACCGGTGACACACTTTTCCAGCAAGGCCACCCCTCCTAACTCTTATCAAATAGTCCCACTCGCTGGTAAATAAGCATTGGCGTGTATGATGAGCCTATGGGGGCCCTTATTCAGATCATCACAGCAGTGCTCTGGCTGCTAAAACGGTGGGAGATGTGAGGATCGAGACTTCTAAGCTGGGCACTGTGGGATAGGAACAGGGCTTCTGGGTACCCGTGGGAGTCCTGCTGAGAGGTCCGAATGGAAGCAGCGCCCCCCCCCCCCCCCCCCCCCCGCACTTCCTGAAGCCTGTGCTAGGCTCTTGCAGCCTCCTAGGTACTGTTGCTCCTGAGTCTTTAGCAGCTTAAAATACTTGGAAGCATGAAAGCCAGTTTGAGTTTTCCAGTACAGTAGCATTTTTGTTTAGTTGGTTATCTCTACACTTGCTTGCTTTTCTTTCATAAAATGTCATTTCCAACTTGGAATTAAATGTGCTTTCATTTAGGGTTTTTCTTTGACCCAAGTGTCAGAAACCTAATGAGCAAATCATTAGATCTGAATGTCAGCTGAGTGGTGTCAGAAAAGTTTTTAACTATATTTTTAAATTAAAAGGTAGAATTATTTACTTTGTTTTGTATTTTGTTTTTCGAGACAGGGTTTCTCTGTATAGCCTTGGCTGTCCTGGAACTCACTCTGTAGACCTGGCTGGCCTCCAACTCAGAAATCCCCTGCCTCTGCCTCCCAAGTGCTGGGATTAAAGGTGTGTGCCACCACCGCCCAGCTATTTACTTTTTCTAAATTAAGGAAATATTTTACAGGGCTAAAGATAGACTCCAGATTTATCTGAACCCTTAGAATCCTTTGGTTTTAGTCATTTTTTGTTTTCTCTTTTTGATCCTAAGTGAGTTAGGGTTGAACATTGCTTGGGCTCGAGAGGAAACGTTTGTATGTTGTCTTTCATTCTGTTTTCCTTGCAGTGGGGCCTTGCACTCTCACCCAGGCTGGCCCTGGACCTCTGCAGCCTTCACACCACAGCCTTTTTCATGCTGGGGTGACATGCATGTGTTACCATGCTGCTAAAATTCAAGTGTGGAGCATTTATTTTGTACTTACAGTGGGAGTATATTTCTAATGGGGAAAAGACTTTATATAAAATTGGCTATATTTAATCATTCCTTCCAACAGATCTGTTCTTTTTGCAAAGAGAATAACTTTTTCCACGGGGAAGGTTATCAATAGTTTTGGTGATTGTTCTTTGTGTGTATTTTGGGGACCAGACATACTACAGAGTTTATAGTCAAAAGTATATCTGATCTTGAGTAAACTAATAAAGACTGTATTTTAGAAATAAACAATGCAGGCTTACTGTTTAATTTTTAAGTATGTATGTGTGAAAGAGAAGTCTTAAGTAAACTAATAAAGACTATTTTAGAAATAACAGTGSAGACTTACTGTTTATTATTTTTAAGTGTGTGTGATCTTGAATAAACTAATAAAGACAGTGTTTTAGAAACAATACAAGCTTACTATTTAAGTGTGTGTGTGCACATGCATGTCCATGTGTGCATCATATGTATAGATGTGGAGGCCCAAGGTTGATTTGGTTGTTTCCTCCTCAATTGCTTGCCACTGTTTGCTGAGGTTCTGTGACTCACTGGCCCCGGAGCTTGCTGATTGGACTGTTCTAGCTAGCCAGCTTGCCTGGGGTCACCAGCCTTCCCCTCACCTCTGTGGCACAGGTGAGCCACCACACTCTGGGGCTTTAATGGGTGCTGGGGATCCAAGCCCATCCTCATTTGAGCACCATGCACCTTATCCTCTGAGCCATTTTGGCACTGAAAAGAATCCTTTCTGTTCTTTGGTGCAGATTTTTGTTGGATGGTTTGTACTGGCTGGTTTTGTGTGTCGACTTGAAACAAGCTGGAGTTATCACAGAGAAAGAGCTTCAGTTGGGGAAGTGCCTCCATGAGATCCAGCTGTAAGGCATTTTCTCAGTTGGTGATCAAGGGGGAGGGCCCATTTTGGGTGGTGCCATCCCTGTGCTGGTAGTCTTGGGTTCTATAAGAAAGCAAGCTGAGCAAGCCAGGGAAAGCAAGCCAGTAAATAACATCCCTCCATGCCTTCTGCATCAGCTCCTGCTTCCTGACCTGCTTGAGTTCTAGTCCTGACTTCCTTTGGTGATGAATAGCAGTGTGGAAAGTGTAAGCTAAATAAACCCTTTCCTTCCCAGTTTACTTCTTGGGCCTGATGTTTGTGCAGCAATAGAAACCCTGATTAAGACATGGTTGTTGAACAAGAACATTTGAGTATTTGAACAGGTTTTATTCATAAATTCATATCCCAATCTATGGTCACACCTGTCTCACCTCCAAAACGTTAATTAAAAGTTGCTTGGCAGTGCAGAACAAGGGGTTGTGTCCTACCCGGACTGACCTTTCTGTTAAGCTTTGCATTTGACTTCTGGCCACTCTGGGAAAAAAAGCTTCCGATGCTTATTGGAAATTCGTAAGACCCCTTAGTTTTTGCTGACATCTACTGGTGTCTGTGAAAATAAACACAGACCTAGCACTTACAAACCTAGGAGCCAAACAACCTTTTAATTTTGTAAAGTGGTCATATTAGGTATTGTCGCAGTGATGAAACAATCTAGTTTTTAGAAACTAAAAGAATGTATTTCAGAGTGTTGTGGGATGGAGGTCAGAGGACATCTGGGTCCCCCTCTTTTCTTCCACTTTTCCGTGGATCCTGTGGCTCCAACTCAGTTCACCAGGCTTTTGCCAGATGAGCCGTCTTCTCCTCCTTTCTTTTCTGCTTGGTAATGTTACTAGAGTCTTTCTGGAATGAGCACCCCAACACCAGTGAGGGGGAGAGATGTTTGTGGTGGATGGGAGCCAGCATTGCTCCTGAAAGGCCTTGGTACTGGGTCCAGGTTACATTACTCAAAAGCCATGGACGGGGCGGATGGGCAAGATTTACAGAAGTGCAAGTCGCAGTCAAAAGCTGTTACTGTCGGCAACCCATTGTTTCAAGCTTCTCCAGGAGAAGGTAGCAAGTGAAGTCATGCTTGGCAAATAGGCAGTAGCAACAAGCTTTCAATCACTAAGTAGATGAATAAATAAACAGCTAATACTTGATCTTTGCCTTACACTACAGTAAGAGTTACTATCCTTTATATTGAGAGATCTAGTAAAGTAGATTATATAACACACAAAATTGAATCTGCTTCTCTGGAGAACAGTAGCTGATAGCAGTAACCCAATTAACATCTATCCCAAAATAGTTCCCAGTAAGGCCCTAGCTTAAAATGTAAGTAAAACTAAGCGCTTACTAGATTTTCCTTTATACAATTATGTAGGAAGCGTAGCCTCGAGTAGGCATTGGAGGAATCAGGACTGTTAAACTCACAAGTCTGCTCTCTTCTGGTTATCTGGAATGCTGCAGTGGAAGCAGTCACAAACAGCTGTGACCCTTTGWACCCTGTTGGRAGCCAGCCTCCACCTGAACACCCCCTCCCCCACAAAAATGCTGAGAAATGTTCAGGCCCTAAACCTGGCCTTTGTCTGCAATGAAACTCGTCCTTATGGAAGAGRCCCCATGTACTTTGGATCCTCCATCATTAGAATCCATTCCTCCTCTCTAGGTCCTAGCCCTGAGCAGCTGCCCACTCAGCAGATCTCAGACTCAAGACAAGGGTCTCCCGTACTTTGCTATTTTGGGGTGTTTTGGAAGGCGATTTCCTTATAGTCATCCTGAGGCTTTAATAGAATTGTTACATGGTGACTTTCCCCACAAAGTTTTACTGTATCTAAATGTGTAAGAAAACAATACTACAGGATCAGATTCTCTAGAGCTGCGACCCTTTARTACAGTTCCTCATGTTGTGACCCCTAGCCGTAAGTTATTTCGGTTAGAATGTAAATATCTGATATGCTGGACATATGATAGACCCACAAGTTGAGAACCACTGCTCTAGAAGTTTTGATCCAGTCTGACTGACCAAGTCTGGCTGTTCTAAGTTTCCATTCTTACCACTTCAAGATTCATTTATACCTGCGCATTGTGATGCCTGCAGAACTCCCCCGCCCCCAACCCTCGCGTCTGGGTTTATGAAGTGGAAACATTGTGACTCTCTTCCCTTACACTGAGAAAGTTGCCTGGCAGGAAATCGGGGATCAGAAATTTCAGCCAAATCCCTATGTCTCACCCTCTTTATTTTGCATAATACGGGGGGGGGAAGCCTTCCACTGTACCAGGTCAAAAAAGAATGACTTGTCCTACATGCCCTGGCTTAAAAATCATTGCCTGCTACCAAACAAACAAAAAACCATGAAAATTGCAGTTTCTCAAAATGCCCACCAGGTGGGGCTAGAGGGATGGCCAGGCTTYCGAACACTGGTTATTCTTCCTGAGGACTGGAATTGTGTTTCCATCACCCACATGGCGACTCCGCTCACAACTGTCTGTTACTCAAATTTTAGGGGTCCAGAAGAGGATATCAGGTCCCCAGGAACTGGAGTTACAGATAATCGTGAGTTGCCGCCTGGGGGTTGGAGACCCTGGCTCTGGAATAGCAGCAAACGATCTTACTTGCTCTAACCCTATCCAGCTTGTTTTGTTTTTACATGAGTTTCGGGGACTCCTACAGWTCTCCCCGGGTCCTTTTTTGTTTTAACTTTATCTTGAGCACATCAGCAGTAGTTCAGAGGTGGTTTCCAGACCAGGTGTCAATCCCCTTCCATGTTGACAGTCTTCCTTCTGTTCTTGAATTTTCAGTCCTCTGGCTAAATAAGACAGATGCTCTTTTTCCAGAGCTTCCACAAGACTGTGCCTTTCATTGGCTAAAACTCAGTTCCAAGTTGGATAAGCAGCAGGGTTGTAATAGCGCAGGCTGATTAATTAGCTTCTTGGGCAATTAAAAGTATATCATTTGCTCCAGTTTGTGATTTATAACGCAGTTCTAGAAAATTCCATTTAAGCATCAACAGCTCCCGTTCTTCCCTCTGTCCTTGGCACATCTCCTTGAAATAATACAGATGAAGGCAATGGGGTGCGGGATAGGCAAGATGGGCAAGGTGGAGGGTCTGGATCCAGCTGTCAGAAGCTGAACCCGGGCACTGTTGTGTGGCGCGGTCCTTGTCTTCTTTTGCGCCTTAGCCGTCCAGCATTTGAATACAAGGTACTGACAGAAGGAAAGTCGCCTCTGAGAATTCCCATCGAGTTCAAGTGCAGAGTGGCCAGGTTAGAACCCACACTCGTTGGGGGCAGGGCATTCATATATTTTAGGAAAGGAAAACAAGCTGTGGTGACTTTCCACCCAAGTCTTCATTTTTTACCCTAAATCTTGGCCAGATCTTCTCCAGTTCAATCTTAGTTTGATCTCCTTTATGCAAATGTAGCGTGGCCTGGAGTCATTTATCCTGAGTGACTATAATGCTACAACAATATTAAGACACCTGAAACAGAGCTATCCAATATCAGTATTTTTCTTGGCCTTGCTTCCGAAGCACTGGGCATATTTGAAATTGTTTGCATACTCACGGCGCACTCTTCCTAACCCTGTGCCTCACAGCCAAAGCTCAGTCCTAAGTGAATGAGCAGGAATGTTCGATGACTCGGTCTGAATTAATTAACTTCTCAGGAAACTAATCATGTATCATGGACTCAGGCTTGTGATTTATGATCCAAGACCAGCAAAACTAATGTCAGCCCCAGCAGCTTATGTTCCTCTTGCCACTGTCCCTATAGGTGCTCAGGTCTGTGACAATGACAATGGCCATCTGAAGATGTGGATCTCACCAAACCAAAGGGAACTCTGCAAAGCGCAACGTGTTGTGTGTCATTTCCAATACTAATACTGCCAAAAAGTCAAGTGTATAGTTCACGGTGTCTGAAAATCAGGCCATACTTAATATCCACGGCAGGATATTTATATGTTTTAGTCTTCTAGGATACGGATGTGCTTTTGCACACACCCCCCATTTCAGTTTTGAGATTAAAGCAACAACATAAACACAATTCTCATCCCAAAGGGAGTAAGAGATGGTTTATCTAGAGCCAAGAATGGATGACTATAACCCAGGAACTCAGAAAGATTATCCCAAATGCCAGATTGAAGGGTTTTTTTTTTTTTTAGGATTTATTTATTTATTTTATGTATGTAAGTACACTATCACTATCTTCAGACATACCAGACGAGGACATCAGATCCCATTAAGATGGTTGTGAGCCACCATGTGGTTGCTAGGAATTGAACTCAAGACCTCTGGAAGAACAGTCAGTACTCTAGACYGCTGAGCCATCTCTCCAACCCCAGGTTCAAACAGTTTAATGAAACTTTTATTAGGTACCCAAAAATCATAAACCAAGCTGCTTTTCAAATACATTGGTAGAAACATCAGGTAAGTCRTTTGCAGCAAAGTCGGGGAGGCTCTCCAGGCTTCAGATGAGACCCAGTGATAATCCAAGCCTCTGGGTTGGGCCGATTGTAGCGAGGGATCTGTTGGTACATTCCAACAGCACTTACCTAATAACACTCACAGGGATGTCAGGTCACACACACACACACACACACACACACACACACACACACA
>BDUI01017723.1:6705-17733 GCA_002335545.1 Apodemus speciosus
GGTAAACCCCCAAATCTCTAAATTCTCAGCAGGTGCTGCTAGTTCATAGAGAGGAAGAATGCTTACTGATTCAGGACCCAAAGGCAGCTTTGCAGGCCAAATGACAAGACCCTGGTGTGCACATGAGGTATTAGATGCGGAACTAAATCCTGTTTGCTTTATTTAGGGCAYACTAGGCAGTTTGTATTTGTATATAATTAAACCATTGCTATTTGTATACAATTACGTTATTTGTAAATAATCATACTATTTGTAAATAATTAAAAAAAATAATCCAACAACATGTATGAATTAGGTTGTAATATGTAATTGACAGAAGTATACCAGGATTGGAAATAATGGAGCAGGGACTCAAGACTAGACTACCTAAATACAGGGCTCCGTCTCTGAATCCCTCAGCCCACTGTCTCTTTGGTCAGGTCTGAGAAGCCCCTGCATTCCAGAYATTGGCTATTTCTTTAGCAATATTCAGATACTGCAGTTTAACTTAATCCAGTCTGCCTAACCTCTGATCTTGGGATGGTTTTTTATAAGTAGAGAGAAAGGCTCTGGCCTGCTTGCCCATGACCCYAAGGCAAAGCCCCAAGCAAGACYCCAGAGCCCATAGAAGGGGAGGGAGACTGAGAACAAAAGGACTGGTACCGGAGGAGGCTGGACACAGCTGCAACAAGAGCATTCAGGCTGATCCCAGTGTCTGCCAGGGCCAGGCTCAGTACCAGCAGGTTGCTGGGAGTCCTCAGATCTGGAGTCTTGCAGAAAGAGAAGATGGTCAGGCCATTGAGGCTGATGCCAGAGAGCGCTGAAAGGAAGGGTGAGGGCTTGCATCAAGGCTGGTGAGACCCATGTGAGTGTCAGAAGCAGGGTCTGGGGCTGAAGGAGTTCCAGTAACCGTCCAGATTCCACATCAGTGACCTCTCAGCACAGCTTTTTGAATGCTGCTCTGGTGGGATGACCCCCCCCCCAGGAACTAAAACCTGTGTGTCTCCCTGCTTACTACCTACTGATCATCTAACAGGAAGATGTAGAAGACCACACAGCCCAGTGTGGTCCACACTGTGACAATCAGTCACTGTCAAGTGCTGAACAAGCAGGTGCCAGGCACTCCAAAGAGTACTTTGCAAAGATCCTTTAATTCAGTCTCCTCCCCATGGCTCAGGGATGCTAAATAGCATGCTCTAAGTGCAGCTTGGAAGAACCAGAGCTAGGGACAGTCTCCAGTCTTTCAGATTTTAAAATGCCTTCTTCAAAGGCTGCGGGACAATGTCAGAGATGGCCCTGGAAAAGAGGATCCAACTTAGATCCCAGAGTAATCCACAGCACCAGGCAATGTGAAACTGCAGAAGAGGTTCCCTAGCAGGAGATCTGACCTCGAATTTGAGCTTGGCCACTCCCTTGTTGTTCCTTGAACTTGCTTAACCTTGACTTACTTGTTTCAAAACTGAAGAGCAAGAGTTGGGCCTGGTGGCCAAGATACTCAAGAAGCAGAGGCAGGAGAATTACAAGTCTAAAGTCAGCCTGTCTGACCCACCTCAAAACGAAAAAGTAAAAACAGGACTAAGGATATAATTTMGTGATAGAGAACTTACCTAGCTTGCACACGGCCCTGGGTTACAACYTCAGTAACATACTGTTCTCAGTTAAAAAGGGGGGAGGAAATGATGGAGAAGGAAAGATCTGATCTCTCCTTTAAAACTGTGGGGGCCAGTGCATGGAAAAGGGTCCCAGAAAGAAAAAGAAGCACATGCAGAAACATAAGTTRAAATTTCACAGCATATTAGAGGACCAGAAATCAGGGTAAGTTTCAGCAGTTCTCAGGAAATGAGGCCCACTCAAAGATGTCCAGTATCTTCAGGACAGTCTTAGTGGCTGTCACTTCCTCTGTATTGTCAATTCTCACCAAGTAAAAGAATATGCAGATTACTCTTCTGGGCCTGGTCTGAATGAAGACTGTACCCATCAGCCTGGCATTAGGAAGGACCATTTCTGCACTCACTCAGCATCTTAGAGTCTAGGTTGAGGCAGGTATCTCTTGGACCTAAGTTGCTGCTGTTGGAGAAGTGCCTTTGGTGGCAGGAATACACCAGGTAGCAGTGGCAGACGGAGACAGGGGTGGTAGAGGGATAACGAACATAAATTCCCTGTATGTCCACTTGGACAAYGACTTTATACTAAGAACTGTACTTAGCCTCTGCAGATACCTGTTTATAATGACTACGCTCTCAGGGTCAGAGGGATGAAATGACTTAATCAAGTCCCACAGAGAGCAGGTGGCTGAGACTTCTGAGGTGGCTGGTCTTATATGAGATTCTTAGCAAAATTTATTGGGAATAGAATAAATTTTTCTCTTGGCTTAGGGTACATGAAAAGCCTAGATTTGATCCAGTCACCTCCTGAGCAGATAGCTCCTGCCCAAGTCTCCCTCTCCCTCTCCCTTCCCCTCCCTTTCTCTCTGTGCCTGGCTTCTCTCTCCTGACTCCTATGCAGCAAACTACATCCTTCGGGGGCTGTCATGAGAAGACCTCCTGGATCCAGACACAGAGGAGAAGCAGCCAAGATGAAATGATATCCAGTCTTCTACYCACTCCTCAGTTGTGGCCTGGATTGTAGGGACCACTGGATCCTTGCTTCACCCAAGGTCTCACCTTCCATCAGCAGGACTGTTCCTACAGCCAGCACCTCGAGTTCCCCAAAACCAGGAGGCAGAGCCCTTGTTGCTGCCATCCTCGGACTCCCTCTGTCAGCTACCCTGCTCCTTTCTGGCTCTCTGAGGCAGATTCCTCCTTTTAAATGGTCGCTTCCTTGCTGGCACATGGAGGTTATTACGGTAGATTGAGAACTCCTTCTTTATTTCTTACCCTTCTAAGTCTTCCTTTTGGCTCACATAGAAAGAATCCATTCAGTAGATGGATACTGCAGCCTTTGTGAAGCTGGAATGAGCTCTGTCTCGTTCATTTCAGCCCACTAGGCAGGATTAAGGTCTTGGATCCAAATGGCGTGTGAGTGAAAGCTGAATTGAGAAAGGGTTGCATAACTAAGGGAGGGAAGTGGAAGAACGGATTTGAGCTGCAGCTGTCCCCGAGAATTGGATAGTAGCCAGGTCCTTGGATGTGCACGGTTGCTGACAAGCTGCCTGTACATGTGCATGTGTGTGTGTGTGTGTGTGTGTGTGTGTGTGAGTGTGTGTGTGCGTGCATGTGTTTGTGTGCATTTGCATGGATGTGGGTGTGTGTTCATTCACAGGCTCATAAGCATGTACAAGCAAGCATTTGGTGGGCAGGATGAGGTTTTTGAAGTCACCTGTTGTCATAAAGCAAATGTTGACTAGGACCCTACCCTTGGCGTCTGATACTGAGTCTGCCATGACTGGCTGTCTGCTCTGTGCTGCTGCCACTGGATGGTTTATCTATTCAACTGAGGCATTTCTGTTCCACGTCCTTTCCTACTTAAGTGCTGGTTGAAATCCATCACAGATTTAGACTTTAGGGCTTCACTTCCTGTCTCACACACAGCCGTTGAACTATGCAACCATAAAATATCTCCCAGAATAAAGAATGGCTTGCATTCTTTTTGAAAGTACCTCATGACCCACTAAGAACTTCGGCTTCTGCACACAAGGTCTTGGTACAACTTTCACATTGACTCATGCTGAAATCCACRACAGAAAACAATGATCTATGGGACAACTAATTTTCAGATGGAGAAGCAAAATCCCAGAGGGTTATTAGCAAAGGAGCTCATGTCTACTAAAGTAGTAGACATTAGACATTAGATGAAAGACTCCTAAAAACTACTCTATGGATGATGTGCCAGTACATCTCTATTCCAATGACAACATTGGAGAGAAGTTGGTTGCAAATCAGTCCAAGGCCATGTAGTGACTAGTAGGTGGAATCATGTAGGCCCTGGCACCTCCCAGAGCTCCCTGTCTTAGTTAGAGTTTTGATTGCTGTGAGCAGACACTGTGACCAAGGCAACTCTTATAAAAGACAACATTTAAGAGGGGCTGGCTTATAGGTTCAGAGGTTCAGTCCATTATAATCAAGGTGGGAGTGTGGGAGAGTCCAGGCAGGCATTGTGCTGGAGTTGCTGGGAGTTCTCTGTCTTGTTCCAAAGGCAGACTTTTCCCATGTGTCTAGGAGAATAATCTCAAAGGCCACTCCCACAGTGACACGCTTCCTCTACCAAGGCCACACCTCCTAATAGTGCCTTCCCTGGGTCAAGCATATTCAAACCACCACATCCCACTCCCTGATCCCTTAGGCTTGTTCAAACACATGAGTCTATCGAGGCCATACCTAGCCATAGCATCATGCAAAATACATTTAATCCCCACTTCAAAAGTCTCCATAGTCTATGGCATTCTCAATAATGTTAAAAGTCTAAAGGTCAAAATCTTTTCTGAGATTCACTCAATCACTTAACTATAATCTCCTATAAAGTCAAAATCAAAAAGCAGATCACATACCTCAAATATCACAGTATATACTTTAACATTCCAAATGTGAAATATTGGACCAAACAAGTCCCTCCCAAAAAAATAGCTATGAAAACTTCAAACTCCGCATCTCCATATCTGATATCAAAGTGTTCTTCAGATCTCCAATTCCATTCATCTTAGTAGGCTGTAAGAAAGTTCTTTTTCCTAGTCTGTTTCCACTCACTGTTAGCAGCTTTTCTCAGCAGATATCCCATAGCTCTGGAATCTCTAAAGTCTTGAGGTCTTCAATGAAACTTCAGCATTACGGCTTCTTGTTCTAGCATCTGGGATCCACACATGATTTTCTGGGCTCTTCCAAAGGGCTTCTGTCACATCCAGCTCTGCTCTATGTAACACTCTAGGATCTGGTTGACACTACTCCATTGGTGCTTCTGCTCTTGGTGGCCATCCCATGATACTGGCATTTCTAACACACTGGGGGTTTTCACTGTGACTTGGCTTCACCAATAGCCTCTCATAGGCTCCCTTTATGGTGCCAAGCCTCAACTTCATTGCATGACCCATTCAGTCCTGTGCTGCAAGGTGCATCTTCACCAATGGCCTTTCTTGGCCTTTCACAATTCCAAACTTCAGCTGCTCTCCATGAGTCCTTCATGCCTTCAAAATCAATACCACCTGGGTGATTCTTATACATTAACAAGTCAAGCTGCACCACAAGGTTCAACTTGCTTATCTTTGGAACACAAGTTCTTTGTGCTCTCAGAAAACACTTCCCAGAAGATTTCACCTCAGTGATGCTGGTCTTTTCTCTTTTTGAGGGGTGGTGGGGTACAGTGAACTTTTATTGATGGTATTCAAGAGAGTGGGGGAGGGCTCCCTAGGCTCCTCCTGTTATTATTGGGTCTGATGGAAATTGTGAGGGAGATGCTCAGTGTTGGGAGCCAAGTTGGGACAGGGACTCATCAGCAACTGAGGGCCTCTATCTTGCTCTCTTGCTGGGGTGAGTGGCCCAGGGCTTCTTACTCCTTGAAGGCCATGTAGGCCATGAGGTCCACAACCTTGTTGCTATAGCTGTATTCATTGTCATACCAGGAAGTTAACTTTACAAAGTAGTCACTGAGAGCAATGCCAGCCCCAGCATCAAAGATGGAAGAGTAGGAGTTGTTGTTGAAGTCGCAGGAGACAACCTGGTCCTCAGTGTAGCCCAAGATGCCCTTTAGTGGGCCCTCGAATGCCTGCTTTACCACCTTCTTGATGTCATCATACTTGGCAGGTTTCTTCAGGAAGCATGTAAGATCCACAATGGATACATTTGGGGTAGGAACATGAAAGGTCATGCCAGTGAGCTTCTCATTCAGCTCTGGGATGACCTCTGGGTAGCACACCACATACAGAGATGATGTTCTGGGCAGCCCCACAGGCATCACACCACAGCTTTCCAAAGGGGCCATCCACAGTCTTCTGAGCAGCAGTGATGGCATGGGCTGTGGTCATGAGCCCTTCCACAATGCCAAAGTTGTCATGGATGACCTTGGCCAGAGGGGCTAAGTAGTTGGTGGTACAGAATGCATTACTGACAATCTTAAGTGAGTTTTCAAGTTTCTCTTGGTTCACACCCATCACAAACAAGTGGGCATCAGCAGAAGGGACAGAGATGATGACCCTTTTGGCCCCACCTTTCAAGTGGACCCCAGCTTTCTTCATGGTGGTGAAGACTCCAGTAGACTCTATAACATACTCAGCACCAGCATCACCCCATTTGATGTTAGCCAGATCTCGCTCCTGGAAGATGGTGATGGGCTTCCCATTGATAAAAAGCTTCCCATTCTCAGCCTTGACTGTGCCATTGAATTTGCCATGGGTGGAGTCATACTGGAACATGTAGACTATGTAGTTGAGGTCAATAAAGGGGCTGTTGATGGCAACAATCTCCACTTTGCCAAGTGCAGAGCAGAAGGCAGCCCTGGTAACCAGGCGCCCAATACAGCGAAATCCATTCACACTGACTATCACCATCTTGTCTACACAATGAGGCTAGCACTGTACAAGAAGATGTGGCTGTTTCTGGAACAGGGAGGAGCAGAGAACTGCTGGTCTTTTCTTAATCACTGATAATTTCTTAGCACTAGCTAACCAGCATCAGTTGTCCCTGACACCCCTGTTATTCTTGATTTTATAGTCAGAACTACATGACCGAAGCTGCTCAGTCACTCTGCTTGCTTGCATAGCCCACTTTTGTGTTACATCCTCACCAGCTTTATGTTTTCCAATGGTTTCACTGCCTAAGAGTGGCTATCCTGAAATTTTCTCTATAGCTTGACCTTGAACTCAGAAATCTGCATGCCTCTGTCTCCTGAGTTGTGGGATTAAAAAGGTGTGCACCACCATGCTTGGACCTAAGCTTTTCATGACCACTGTTCTTCAAGACCCAGATCAAAAGCCTGTGTCTTCCAGCCTCAGGATCTGGATCACAAGTGTGCCTTCCATTTCTGGATTGTAGTTCGTTCCAGATTGAAAGTATAAATTATTTCTCGTTCAACTGCAAATACAAACAATAATAAGCTCATCTGGGTGGGATCTTGCCCTGAGATCACCACTCCCTTAATATCTTTATCTCACGGAACACAGGATTCAGCTACATTTCACTTCTTGGTGCCTCCATATCACTTGAACCATGCATTTTGTATTTCTTCTTAAGCTTGCTACACTTGATCAAAATGCTTCTCATGGGCAAAAAACAGAAGAGAAAGTCTATGCTGGGCATTTCTGAGACTTCCTTTGTCAAAGTAATTAATCTGAGTCTCTTTACCCTAGCCTCAGGCAGACTCTTAAGACAAGTGCAAAAACAACCACATTCTTCACCAAACTATCACAAAAACAGTCTCTAAGCCACATACTAACATTCCTATCCTCTAAAACCTCTTGGGCCAGGCCCCCACAGTTCAAATCAGCATGTCTTCCATATTGCTAATTAGGATGGCCCATTAAGCCCCACTTAAGCCATTCCCTGGCTTTCCAAATTCAAAGTCCCCAAATCCACATTCCTCCAAACAAAACCATGGTCAGGCCTATCATAGCAATACCCCAGGCCCTGGCACCAACTTCTGTCTTAGTTAGGGCTTCCATTGCTGTGAAGAGACACTATGACCAACTCTTATAAAAAAAAAAAACATCTACTTGGTGCTAGCTTACAGGTTCTGAGGTTCAATCCATTATCATCAAGAATCTCAAAGCCCAACCCCACAGTGACATACTTCTTCCGACAAAGTCACACATGTACTCCAACAAGGCCACACCTCCTAATAAGCACACAGACCTCCACACCAACCTCTGATTCCCTCTAGAAGAGCAGTTACTTCTATTCTGATAATGTTCAGGTCACAAATCTTCCCTCTTTCCAATACTTACTTAAGTCTGAGCTTAATGATTCCTAGAGTCCAAACTACCAGTTATATCCTACAGGATTTTCCCTACTCTTTTCTCATTTCTAACCTCCTGGTTAACATCTGCAGCTGCCTTTGCCATGCCCGTAAGATCGCCAAAGACATCAGGAAAGAAGAGAAGGGACAAGGTAAGAAATAACATATAAGGTCAGCTAAATACTGTCAGAGTGGGGGCATTCCGAACACAAGGAAAGGGCAGCCTTGGTAGAGCAACAGGTAGGACAGACTTGGATTTAGAGAGGAAAGCAACAGGTACTATCCTACTAGCACTGAGAACATGCTATTGGCAGACTATGAGAAGCATCTTTCAAAAGCTGATATTGTCCAGACAGGCTTGGCATTAAGCTAGGCACTGTATGTGTATGCATGCCCTGGGTCCCTGTCTGAGGGTTATTAAGACAAAACACCGTGACCAAAGCAACTTGGAGAGGAAAGGGTTCATTTGGTTTATACCTCAACACTACTACTACTCATTCATCAATAAAGGCAGTTAGGATGGAAACTTAAACAGGACAGGAACCTAGAGGCAGGAACTGATGCAGAGGCCATGGAAGGGCACTGCTTACTGGTTTTCTCAGCCTGCTTTTTTGTAGATTCCAGAACTACCTGCCTAGGAATGGCACCTTCCACAATGGGCTAGACCCTTCTCCATCAATCACTAATTTTTAAAATGCCATACAGGCTTGGGTACAGCCCAATTTTATAGAGGCATTTCTCAGTTGAGGGTTCCCTCCTCTCAGACTTCAGTTTGTGGCAACGACATAAAACTATCCAGCACAGTCTCCAGGCTTCTTCCTTGTCTGAGCCTCAACAGTCTAGGCTTAACCAGACTCCTGAACATGCCAGACTGTGGGACCTACTGGAATTTAGAGGACCATGTGTTCTGAGACAGAAAATGAAGCCAGCAAGCGGGTGACTTGAGGAAGTCTAGTATTCAGTTCTGCCTGTCATCTTGAGATGGTTTTTTTGTTTTTGTTTTTGTTTTTTTTTTGTTTTTGTTTTGCAGGATGGGGTTGGAGAAGAGAACACAAATAAAATCTCCAAAACCTCTGCAAGATCCAGTGCTAGGACCCTCCCTGATGTATGATGCTTGAGGAGGGGAGACCTTTCTTCTCTTGTAGAGATTCCTTTTGTTTTCAGTGTGGGTGGTAATGCCCCTGAAGGTTGCCCACTGACATCCTAGGGCTCTGTGACTGGGTGTCCTTGTTGCACTGAGGGAAGGCAGATGTTTGCCTATGTTCATGAGCATGTATGGACACCTCTAATGTTTTCCTGCAATGCCAGAATCTTCCCAGCTCCTTTGTAAGTACCAGAAATGGACAGTTTTTAGACAGTTTTTAGTTCTGTCTCCACTTGACAGTCAAGGATGGGCAAGCCTGGGCTAATTTTCACCGGTATTCCAGGTGGAAAAGCTTTATTTCCACTTGTGACCGATGATCTGAGATCTGAATACAGGATCAGGCCCTGAAGCTTGGACTCTTTCTAATGCCTCCAGAAGGCCTTGCTCTTCTTTTTTAGAGACTATCAGAGGACAATTTTTAGAGACCCTTATTTAGAGGTCACAGTTCTGTTTCCATTTTTTCCCCCTGAGCTTAGCACCCAAAGCGCGCAGATTTATTACCCCTGGCCAGGTCAAAACGGAGTTCTTTGCAAGCAAACAGCTCATTCAGCCAGTCACTAGTGACTTGCCTCTGGGCAGCTGCCCATCTGCCTTATCTTGCTGTGTCCCAGCTTCTTCTGGCCAGGGGTTGCTGCTGCAGAGGGAGTCTCTCCCTCCCCTCGAGGTTGGGTGATTCAGGCAGCAGTAAGCTGCTGAGTGCTGGGGCTCCCTCCCTAATCCCCAGCCTGTGTTTATCCCATGGCCTTGGATGGGGGTTACCGAGTGATGAGCAAGTGGGTAGCGTCGGACTCACTGGACAAGCAGGGCAGTGCGCTCCTGGGACAGGCCCCTGCCTGGGCCCAAGAGGAGGCAGAAGTCATGTGGGTGGCCCTGGGCATGCTCTGGCTCCTCGCGCTTGGGGGCCCTCACCAGGCCTGGAGTTTCTGTCCTTCTCAATGCAGCTGCAGTCTGCACATCCTGAGTGACGGCAGCAAGGCCAGGTATGACACTAACAAATGTGGGGTGGGTCGCCAAGTCTTCTTAGGTCCGTCAGCTAGGTAGGGTTGGGAGGGGTCAACTGTCCGCATACAAGTCTCCTGCTCCCACTTGATATACTGGATCTGGGACCCTTGATTCCCCCGCACCCCTGCTTTCTTCTCTTCACGGACCTTTGAAGCCATAGCCTCTCTGGTTGGTGGAAGTCGCTTTTCTCATGCCCTTCATTTTCTTCCTCCTGCCAGGGAACTTTAAGGTCCTTTCTTTAACTTCTTGGCCTTAGTCATTGGGAAACTTGCACAAGGATTTTAGTCAGGGCTTTCCAATCTTCGGGAATCCCATTCTCCTTCCTTCTTTGTCTTAACGTGAATCCTGGAGAACCGAGGATGATTTCTGATCATGGAAATGATATTATTGGAACTACCCTTTTCACATGATCCTGGCAGTGCTGGGTTGATGGGGGGGATGATGGCGGCTGAAAAGGAAGCAGAACCCCCAGGAAAACAAAAAGCATTCCATCTTTGTCTTGTTTGATGATTTAACTCATATGGAAAGTAAATTTCCCATTAAGTAAGACAGGCTTAATCAGCCTGGAAAATGGCTGATGGCTAAGGACAGTATGGTGTGATTGCTTTTTGTCACCCTGGTCCCAAAGGTAATACTATCCTCAGAGAGCAAATGCCTTGAAGTCACTTGCCATTGGTGATGGGACCAGTGCCAGAATCCATGGATCTCATTTTTAGACTCTGGAAATTAATGCCATGGGTGGGAAACAGGAAAATCAGTCATCTGCGTAGAGTATCCCTCCAGGGCAGTGAGGCGGCGAGAGACTTCCGTGAAGCCCAAGGTCTCTAGTTGCCACAGGCATGGACTGTGCAGTGAGACTTGTATGAAAATGCCTTCCTCATACCCAGCTCTAACCCTGCAGAGCATCCTCGGACCCTTTCCGGTTCACATTCAAATCCTGAACACAGTATGTGCTCCTCTGGGAATTGCAGTCGCAGCCGTGTGTGTTGGGAGGTGGCTGGCAGGAGCAATACCGCATCTAAATA
>BDUI01017730.1:22271-33243 GCA_002335545.1 Apodemus speciosus
GTGATTTAAGCTACTCTGGAGCTTACTTTGTAATCCAGACTGGCATGGAATTCACAGCACTCCTACCTCCTCTGCCTCCTGCATGCTGCAATTACAAGAGTGAGCCACCACGCTGGCCTTAGGATAGTGGATTAAACAGCACTTGATGTAGAACACAGCCCGTGTTAACTAAAGCAAGTCTCAGATTGCCCCAAACTTCAGATGGAGAAACTCGGCTTTAACATATTTTATATTCTATTTACAGAAGAAATTATTTAGGAAAAAAGTAGCCTTAACCATTATAAAGATTTGATTGCTACTGCCGGAGGTAAGTAGGYGTTGGTGAAATAAGCACAAACCTCACAGCCTCTCCAGCTAGAGAGGTGTATCTATTTTTTGTCTCTATTTTTGGACAAAAATATAATTAGGACCTTCCAGGTGGATATGTTTCTGTGTCTTCTAATTCATCCATCAGAGGATCCACTTGCAGTTTCTTACTCCTCACCACCAGGAAATCRTTTTCCACATGTAAACTTAGGAGACCAGATGTGCCCTCCTTTTATCCTACCTCTAGTTTAGAAACRTTGCTCGTGACTCAGACTGCAGACTGGGAAGAGCAAAGCCCATTTCCTTGGGACCAGTCTCTCGTGTAGACACAAAGTTATAAGAAAGTGYGTCTCAGCCAGGACACCCATTTTAGTTAAAAATAGCCTCCTTGAGGGCAGTTGCACATCATATAGGGCTAGGCTTTTTGGAGCGCTTATGGCATGCTCTTACCGATCAACACTTAGCAAAAGCTATATGTGGAAAGATTTCCTTAAAGGCTTTCAGCACGCTCAGCTAAAAGTGCTGCGTTTTGTCTTGCTGCACTGTGCTCTGCTTCTTTTTATCATTCAGACCATCTGTGATGAAGTATATTTTGTTAACTCAGAAAACCTCAATTTCTATAAGACTTTGAAATGAAGCATTAGCGTATTTTTAATGTTTTGTGCAACATTACGGTTTGGGAGTCTTCTCATTTCTGTTATTAAACAGAAAGCCTGCCATCTAAGCGTCTCACAAGAAGCTATTTTTACATTCATAATCTTTAAAGACGCTTATGTAAAGAAGTACTTTGAACTCTTTTGGTATGATTTTAGCTCAGCCTAAAGCTTAACAATAATGTAATTTGTGAGGTGGCTGATCCCAACCTGTCAGAGATGCCGTGGGAAGATACATAAATCAGCCGGCATCTCATCTGAGACTGGGTTAGAAATCCATGTGGTTAGTGGTCACTCACATGTGATCTGCTTTCTTAATACTATAGTAGGCCCTAGACACTAAGGATTTAGAACTGCAGGACATCTTCAAAATAGTTTTCTAAACCTCCTTGTGCTGCAGATGGGTAAACTGAGACCATGCATTCTGAGACAGGAAGTATTCTTTCTTTGCTTTGCTAGTCGGAAATGTGCTTTCTGGAGCAAGAGCATCACCTAAGAGCTTGTGAAGAATGCAGGGTACTGGGTAGCACGGTAGTTCACGTGCGTCAGAATCTTCATTTCACGTTTCCAATCCCCAGTAACTCTGCTAACACCTGAAACACCCTGCTCCAGACTACCCATTTGCAGCTATCATGGAACCAGTTGGATGCAGATTCAGAATTTAGATTTTCTAATTCTTAACAGAAATCATATGGCTTGGCCTCTCTGGTCTTTAGTTTCTAGTTGAAGGGGCTATAACMCCTCCTGTGAAACAGCAGCATGGCCTCACTGAAACACAGATGCTACGTCTGCTGCCCGAGCGTCTACCTGCTGACGTGACCACCACCATCACTAATTTCCATGCACCCATGAGGGATACCAGTGAAACTGGAGTGCTGCCTCTTGGCCGTTACTCCAGCGAGGCTCTCCCTGCGTGCCATGGTTTCCTCCTCCTTTAAATGCTAGAGGAAACATTCTTATCTGAGGCCTTCTCGGTCCTCGGAGTGGGGTRCAGAAATGAGAGACTCCTTTTCAAGGATTGCCATTTAGATTTTTACAATAGTAAAGCCAATGCACTCCGTTTTGATAATCTATTGTGTCCATCTGAGGGTAGATTCCATCTCCTTAAGCTGAGAATACAGCCTTGCCCTAATTTTGCTTCTGGCATCCAAAAAATTTTCCGCAGAAAGTTTTACTGGACATGATATTACATTTGCTTTCTTAGAAAACAGGATATGTGTTAAACTCTGGAGTGACCTTGAATCTTTAAAAGTGAATACTTGTGTATTTCAGTCTTGGTGCTGAAACGGCCCCACTGACATGACTCCACTTGGAATTGTAAAACAGCCCCTTATTTTATTTATTTTTTGTTAAAGTATAGGATTTTTACCCTTTTATACAACTTAATAAAAACTAATTTCTTTCTTTGAGGTTCCAGAGTGACTTACAATCTTTATTCTTAGAGTTGAWTGTGTGCCTGTTTTTTCTTCACCTCCCCTGTCCCCAAGATATTTCTTATTACATATATCTGGCTGGCTGTCCTACAACTCACTAAGTAGACCAGGTTGGTTTCAAACTCACTGCAGTTTCCCTGCCTCAGCCTCCAGAGTGCTGGGATTAAAGACATGTGCCAGTCTTTCTGGCTTGAATGAATGTCTTAATTTGAAACATTGGCTAAAATGCTAACCTTTTGGACTCAGGCAGACTAGATTCTACTTTCCTCCTCCTTTAAATGCTAGAGGAAACATTCTTATCTGAGGCCTTCTCGGTCCTTGGAGTGGGGTRCAGAAAATGGGAGACTTCTTTTTAAGGATTACCATTTAAATTTCTTAGAACAGTAAAGCCAATGCACTCAGTTTTGATAATCTATTGTGTTGGGCCTCTGTGGTCAGCTACTATGTCTATGTGGAAAGTGTTCAACTGTCTCAATCACATTTGTTTGAGACATTTTTATCTCTGATAGCTAAGGCAAAGCTTCTTCCCATATTTAAGTAGAGAAGAACATGATTACACAGCAGGATTGATTTCAGGCTGATCCCACTATAGGCAGCAGTGAAACTCCAGGCTTTTTTTTTTTTTTTAATCCTTGATTTTGTATGTAATAAAGAAGAGAGTCATGAGAATTACCTTCCTGAGCCTAAGCAAGTTCCTCAGTGCCAATGGTGAAATCCTGGGGTAAAGGGGAAGAACTTTGAACAAACCCTGGTAGAAAAGATACACCCCACCCTATTACAGAGGCAGAGAAATGCCAGGTCTTCTCTCTCCAGTAGACTGGAACGTAGTGGTTTTAATGAGAATGAGTGGGTACACTGAAGGGTTTCTCAGCCTTCAGTTGCATCTTAGGATTTAGCAAACACCATGCCTGTGCTTTTATCAAACACATAAGCATCAGTACAACTCCAAATGACTTTGTAGAGCTTTTAACTAGTTTTGAAAGTGCTTACCCCATACACAAATCAATACAAGTTGGATAATTTTGCAAACAGGTGACTTTATCAGACTCAGAGGTCTTAAAGTTGACACCAGAAGAGTTAGAAGCTTTAAGGAGAAGTCTAACATTTCCTGACTGTAGACATTATGTTGTCCTAAATTCCAAACATGTTTACTACAGTCAAAAAAGAGATCTTTCCAAGGACAGGGGAGATGAATCTGTCATTAAGTGTTTGCTGCACAAGAATGAAGACCTGAGTTTGGATCAGCAGCAGCCATTCAGAAGCCACATGCCTGTAATCCTAGCACTGGGAAAGCAGAGACAGGAGGACCCCTGGAGCTCACTAGCAATCTAGTCTAGCTAAATCAGAGAGCTCCGGGTACAATGAGAAACTTTGCCTCAAAAAATAAGGTGTGCAGTATAGGCTGTTACTATTGACCCCTGTTGTGCACSAGAGGTAGAAAGTCAGTTCTTATTTCGAAGACACCATGAACTTCAGAATTAGGACCCAGATCTGGACTTTCTTACTTGAAGGCCTCCTGCCTGAAGACTGATTATCATGGTATTAAAARGCACCATGCAAGCTGCCAAGGAAGAGAAGGAACAAATAATCCTACACAGCTGTAATTCCTATAAACCACAACAACAACCAGCATGGCACGATAATCCGAAGGGTACAATAGTGGCACACATACCTTAGCAATAACCAACAGCTCTCTAATTACACTTAAGGCCTGCTTAACAAGAAGGAAATCATGCATGATACTAGAAGTGAACTCATGGATCTTGGAGAAGTACCTACAACTGCCACTTAAACCAGTACTTAAATGCAACATGCCCAGTGGTTTTTTGAAACAAACAAACAAACAAACAAACAAACTCCCAAACATTCGATTTACCAATGAAGACTCAGGAGCCAGATGCTGAGATGAAAGCCTGCTAGCTCAGAGAGGAAGAGAAAGCACCAGCTGACCTTCCTTCTCCACCAATGTAAACCAGCATAATTCCTAACTACAAACTAAATATTCATCCCTATAGCCAYRGATAAGTGTATTTCTAACCCCTCATCAAGGAAACTTCTCTTTGCAGAGAATGGAAGTCACAACTTATCAAAATTCTGAGTTATGGTGTTCAGGCCCACCTGATTCATCTACAGTACAACTGTAACTAAGGCTTAGAGATCAATTCAGACATGAGGAATGGAGGCAAGATAATAAGAGCTAGATGAACAGGCAGTTTGCTGTGATATTGTGTCTCCTAGTATGCCAGGAAAYATTCGTGGACCCCAAAAAAGACCACCAAGGAGCTGATTCTGATGCAATCGCATTAGGGTCTCTTTATTCAAGCTCAAGTTTGGGCCACACCACCACCCCTGATGCAGGAGAACAGGAGGGGGCATYGAGCCCAGTTTCAGGCAAGCATTTATAGAGGCAAGATGGGGGGTTATCTAGCATGGTACACATCTGACTGGAGGGGGGCATTGTGGCTTTTAATGTAATTGGCTAGTGCTGGGAGCCAAACCATAAACTTAACTTCTGTTTTCCTCCTGATTGGTGGTTGTTAGGAAGTGAAGTGTCAGGGGTAGGCTCATAACCTGGGGGTGTAGATTTGTTGGGGGAATAACCTAGAAACTGGTGTTTGACACAGGTCTTGTTGGGGAGTAAACTGGAAACTAGTGCTGGGTTCTGGCCTGTTAGTTAACTTGAGTTCAAATTTAGGTCAGATTCTCTAAGATGGAGTCTGAACCCAAAAGACCTGGTCTCTCACTAGAAGTGTAGAGAAGCTACACTCATGAAGTGTCATCAACATGTCTGCCTAACTATGAGCTACCCAAGAATGACACSAAAAAGACATGCTAACATAGAAGAGGCTAATAAGGCCTTAAACCAAGATGGAGAACTATAGGTAACTAAGGAATACTGAGAGTGGGAGAAATAATCTTCCCCAAGGAAGAACATATTAATTGACTATCAAATACCAAATATACAGTCCTAAACATATATRTGCCATCTTGTTACATATTAATAYGTTACATATTATCATATGATACAATGTATAGACTGAGTTACGATAGATAGACTGAGCTATTGCAGGATATTTGATCACATTGTGAGTCCCAAGATTATGAACTGTTTCTTGCTGTGGTGTGGCTCAGCCCTAGCACACCCCTTTAACCCAAAGAGCTTTCTGTAAATAGGATTAAATAAAGTCAACCCTAGGTCAAGAGGCAGGGCAAGCAACCAGCTGACAGGGTGAACATAAGGAAGTAGAAAGGAGGGACATTGAGTTGAAGGGTGTTTAACGCTGTATGGAGAAGATGAAAGGGCTTTTGCTCTGGGAAGGACAGCTGGGTGTTTTCTCTGCCTCTTTGAGCTAGCAGGATTTCACCTTAGAATCTGGCTCCTGAGTCTTCATAGATAAATCAAATGTTTGTATTTTTTTCTTTTTAAAATAAACAATACTGAGCATATTGCATTTATATATTTAGGGACACACACACACACACACAATAAAGATAGCATGAATTTTAATCAGACCAGCAGGGGTGGGCTGGGGGATTACATGGAAGGAGCTGTAAGAAGGAAAGGGAAGGGGGGATGATGTAATTATAATCTCAGAAAATAGAAATATTATAAAAAAAAAGTTCAGAGAAACAGCAGAAGACACCTGGCATTGACCTCTGACTTACACACACATCCATGAATGCACCAGCACACGCATGCACACAGCAGACACATGAATCACATACACAAAGATCCTTTAATCTTTGTTTACTTGGWTACTTAGCRAGAACCAAAGACTGCTCAAACCACTTTAAAATATGAACTTGATTCCTACAACAATCTTTACAGGTAGCTCCTGTTCTTATCTCTATTTTAAATATGGGAAAGCAGAGTCATTGAAAGTCTCACTAACTTTCTAGAGATGATTTATCTGTAATTGGGCATAACTGGAACCCTGGCAGTTTGGCTATATTACATCATGAAATTATTATGTTGGGGTTTTTGTATAGTTAACTAATAAATACATTTTCTGCTTTCATTATTAATGATAATGTTGAGTTCAATCTAGACATGTGCTGATTATTGAGGCTCTGCATACATGGCATTTAAACTAGCCCGAATCTTTAGTTTGATGTCATTAGTCAGGTATCAACTAGCATTTTTACTTCACAAGACCCAGGAAAGATTTTCCTTTAGGGACGGTGGGTTACAAACTAAAACTACAACAAGCAAGCTAAACATGACTTCTAACACACCATAAGACTGCAATACAAGAGGCCAGGCACAAATTCTCAGAACCTACAAGGGACTTGTCAAAGATTAGTTAAAAAAATTGGAAATAAATTATTTGTCTGGTGGACAAATGCTTCCCTTCTGTGCTGCTTCTTGGGGGGAGAGCTGCAGCTTTGGTCTGGGTAATGTAGGTAGACAGGTTTCCAATAGCTAACCTCAGACTGGGGAATCAAAACCCTCCAAAGCACATTTCAAAGGTAACAGAAACAAAGCCCACACAGCCTCCCTCATCTGTAACCAGAGCACTTCTGGCTGTGGACCTGCTTCATTGTGCCTGGGCCGGTCCAGCACTGTCAGCTGCTGTTACCATGGTGCCAGGGACCCTCCACATGGGCTGCTTTCAATAGCCAGCAGCTGCTCACTTCAGAGAGAGCAGGATGGTAGCCCAGTTCTGAATGAGCGTCCCCCCACCCCTGGGCTTCAACCTGACCTGAATATTGCTTTGCCATTGGATTTCCTTTTATTATTTAGTTTGAGATATCAACTTTCCTTGAACTTTTCCTCTCTGTGCTGAGATTGGTCAGACCACAGAACTTCCCTTCTTTTTTTTTTTTTTTTTTTTTTTTTCAAAAGTGGGTTTGTATAATTTCTTTGTCTTTACACACACACACACACACACACACACACACACACACACTCACGTGCTTCATTGTGTGAAGGCACAGGGCAAATTTACTGAGTTGATTCCATCCAAGAAGGTCTAGGTAGTGCCCCCAAATGTACCGTGACTCCTCAATGAAAAACACATTCCATCTGCTGTGTAAAAATCCAGGGCTGGAATGAAAAACACCACCCTTTAATCACATTATTTTGACCCTAGTCATGGGGTCTGTACTCAATGCTAAACACATTCTAATTTATATGCCTCATGCCTGCACCTCTTGGTTTACATATAGTCTAAGTATGAGGAACGGGAAGAGGATAAAAACCACTAAGAACTCTGACCTTTTCCCCACAGAGATGGCAGAAAAGCCGTTCTTGAGACAGCGTGGGGGTTCTACTCTACACGAGCTACAATCTGCCCGTTTAGCTTTGAAAACAATCGGAATAATTTAGAAATAAGCCTTGAAGTGCTATTGGTTTATTTGCCAGTTGTTAGTAAGGACTGTCAGAGAGAAATRCTTGCAGGCTTGCTATCCAATAAGGCTGACAGAATCCAGAACTTGCTTGGTATTCAATGAAGGACTCATCCAGCATTACCCTGCACAGTGTATAATTACTTGCATGTCGGGAGCCAAAAAGGAGAACACGGTTCTGTAAGTGTGTGTTTACACTGAAGAGTCTGAGAAGCAAAACAATCCGGCAACACTCTTCATCCAGCATCTGGGAATAATTAATTTGCTTGCTATGCTGTACACAGCAGGGAACCGAGAACATTGTCCAAGTCTGTATTTGGGCTTTTGCTTTACTCCAAAGCATTCTGCTTTAAGGGTTTGGTACTGTGGCTAATTTCAATAAGTCTTTTTTATTTTTTATCCCAAGTGCTAAAACAAGGAAAATCTTCTGCTTACAATTTCCTCATCATTTTGGATAGAATTCCAAAAGCTGCCATTCAAATGACTCTCTCTCTTCTTCCTCTGTAGTCTAATGCCAGAAGAAACTCTTGAAACTGAGGCTTATAAATAGTGTTTTTGTTTAGAGAGATTCTTATTTTGCGTGTATATGGTGTGTGTGTGTGTGTGTGTGTGTGTGTGTGTGTGTGTGTGTGTGGTGCCTGCATGAATATATGTCTAGCATGTGGGGGGCAGTTGCCCATGGAAGACTCTGAAACTGGAGCTACAGGGGGTTTGTGGGCACCCCATGCCATGTGGGCACTAGGAACCCAACCCAGGGCCTCTGCATGTGCAGTAAGTGCTTTTAACTGCAGAGCTATTTCTCCAGCCCTACACTGTTAAGTTTTTTTTATATATCTTCTCAATACATATTAGAGCCCTGAAAAGGGTCCCCTGGGGTGTAGACTGTATCTTGTTACTTTTCACAACTTTTAGATCAGAACATTGAGGATTATTATTTTAAAAAATCCACATAAAGTTTTGTGGAAAGTTCTGATAGTTTGTATTAGATGTTATGTCCCTTTAATTGTGACTTTTTATGAATCTAAGAACTCAGCTCATCCCAGAGCCTTATCCTCTCTGGGGAGCCTCCTCAGATTTCTCCCTAGATCATAAGAGAATGAAGCTCAGCTGTCACTCTGACTTTAGTTTATTCAGGATTTCAAATAAGAAGAACACGTGTCCTTTTGTTGCTGGCTAAGTGCTATAAGCACCAAGCAGTGCTAATGTTTTCTATAGCACTTTGAAAGCAAGCACACATCTCACGGCATCCAGCAGTTTCCTTTGAGTCCCGGGGAGAGACAGATGAGGAGCTCACTAGTGTAACCAGGCTCGGCTGTGTGAGAGGCTTACTGTGCTTTGCTTCACAACCACCTCAGACCCTTTGTGCCCTCTTCTTAGCCTCTCTTGAAAGAAATGAATGTCCTAGTGCTTCGTGGTGAAAACTTAAGTTCTAGAAGGGATTCTGTTCGTATGAAGTTTCTGCTCACGAGGTATTAGATGGGGTGAGAAATGGAAGTGGTTGGTTGATGTGGGGCTGAAATGGTCTCGGCAGAGAGAGGAGAGCTGGGTGTGAAGAGAATGGCGTTGGGATGGGGAGAGAGAGGCTGACAGGGAAGACGGTCCACATGGTTTGGAATGGAATCCAGAACTGTCCTGGCCGGAAAGCAAGCTGCTGATAGGGTGACTCTGCATCCAGCTGACTGGACAGGGTACTCTATTAGAAGCACTTTATGGGTGTTCTGGGCAGGATGCTTAACAGAATACCAAACGATAGAGATTTTATTGCTTCAGTTCTGGAAGCTGAGAAATCCAAGGTCAAGGTGCCAACAAATTTAGGTACCTCCTTCATAGATAGCACCTTCTTGCTGCAGTCTCCCGTAACAGAGCAGAATGTGCTTAGTAAGAGGTTCAGTCTTATTCATGATAGCTCCTGATTGATAGATCTAATCAAAGACCTCTTCTCCAGATACTCAAGAATGGGCAAGGTCTCCTGAGGCCACCCCCTTTCCCATTAGCTTCCATTGTCTGCTGATAACTCCTCATGGAGGGCTGGGGCCTCAAGTTTTCCCTAACCTGTGGCATGATTGACAGGCCCAGTACTGTGCAGGTCTCCTGTTAGTAATCCCACTGGCGTGAGGTCAATAGTACAACTTCCTCAATAGAGACAGCCGTTTTCTTCAGTGATGTAATTGCTTGTAAGGAACCTATGCAAGGGCTATACAATAGCCCCTCTCACCCAGCATCCTATGAGAAACCCTAATAAAAAATAATAGGTCACACAAAAGGAGGTAGGAAGGGGACTGATTGGTGATTAATAGGAGATAGGGGATTGGCGATAGTGGGAGGGAGCATTAAGGAGTATTGGGGATGAATATTATAAAAATATAGACAGGAATGAAAATATTGTAAGAAACACATTATTGTGTATGATTTATTAATACACACAAAAAGCATCACCTTCGCCACCACATAGTGATATCATATATCCCTGTACTATCTATCACACAGAACCTTAGGTTTTAGCATAGAAATATAGGAGGAATACAAGAGTAAATCTAGAGCTTGCTGTCTTCTTGGCTTCCCATTCAGTTCCCGGAAAGACATACTTGTCTCCTACTTTGTTTACTTGACTGTGTCTTGCTTTGTGAGTTGCTACCTAGGCAGAGTCAGGAACTGGATGATGTACTGTTCATTTCCAGGCTTGCTTTCTTAGAGAAATATTCTCTAGAACTTGGCACACAATCTAGAGTGTTGATAAGCATAATTAATCAGTATCCTGTTGCAGCGTGTGYAATAGAGCCTTGGCTCTCTACAAGAATAGAGACTACTGAGTGTGACATTTCTAAGAAGAGACACTGAGCTCCTTGTACGTTTCCAATCCCAGTTGTGTTTCCAGAAGCTTGACATACAGACTTTATGACATTAACCTTTTTATATATCCTATGACTCCAAGGATATGCCTATAGTATCAATTTTTAGTTATTTCATTTAAACCATGAAAACCTAATTAATTTGGATATATATGTATATATCACACCTATGTGCATATATCACATACATCTATGTGAATACATAGATGTATATAAATATGATATATACATATATATCATATTTTCACATATCTATGCATTTACATATATACATATATATGTGTATGTCTGTGTGTGTGATTCACAGATAATAAGATTTAACCCTAGTTGTGAGTAATTGGACACCTACCAGATAGCATTGAACTATGTGATATATATATAT
>BDUI01017732.1:35198-45405 GCA_002335545.1 Apodemus speciosus
TCATACAGTTCTTTCACTTGTTTGGTTAGAGTCACACCAAGATACTTTATATTGTTTGTGGCTATTGTGAAGGGTGTCATTTCCCTAATTTCTTTCTCAGTCTGCTTATCCTTTGAGTATAGGAAGGCTACTGATTTGCTTCAGTTGATGTTATAACCAGCCACTTTACTGAAGTTGTGTATCAGCTGTAGGAGTTCTCTGGTGGAGTTTTTTGGGTCGCTTAAATATACTATCATATCATCTGCGAATAGTGATAGTTTGACTTCTTCCTTTCCAATTTGTATCCCTTTGACCTCCTTATGTTGTCTAATTGCTCTAGCTAGAACTTCAAGTACTATATTGAAAAGATATGGTGAGAGGGGGCAGCCTTGTCTAGTCCCTGATTTTAGTGAGATAGCTTCAAGTTTTTCTCCATTTACTTTGATGTTGGCTGCTGGTTTGCTGTATATTGCTTTTACTAAGTTTAGGTATGGGCCTTGAATTCCTATTCTTTCCAAGCCTTTTAGAATGAAAGTATGTTGAGTGTAAAAAAAAATTCAGCATGAAAGGTTGCTGAATTTTGTCAAATGCTTTTTCAGCATCTAATGAAATAACCATGTGGTTTTTTTTCTTTAAGTTTGTTTATGTGGTGGACTAAGTAGACAAGCATGAAGAAAGGTTACATGACAAGTATACACTTTTATTATTTCAAGCATATACAACATTCTTCATTATAAAACATCTATCAAGTCACAAGAATGATCTTAATTTAAGGAGATTGAAATCATACCAAATAACTCTTTCAAACACAATCGTATGAATTCAAGAATACTGCAGACAAAAATTCATAAACTCATAGACACACAGAAAAAAGACCAATGAATGAATCAAAGAAATTCCAAAGGAAGCCATCAACTATCCTGAGAGAACTAAAGTAGAAATAGAAGTCATGAAAATTATGGGGTGTAGTAAGAACTGGTCAGTAAATAAATTTTATAGCCACATGCAGTAGAGTCTAATGCAACCACAAAGAAAAAAAAAATATTTGTATAAATTTTAGGAAAATAGGCATAAATGGATGGAGATTATAATGCTATATGATAGAAGTAGGATTAAGACAGTCAAATATCACACTTTCATATGACACACACAAAACAAAGATATTTGTGGATAAATTCTTTGAAAGAAGACCTATTGGAACTGAATCATAAAGAAAGAAAATGGATCCAAAGAGTGGCAGCATATGAGGACTGTCAGCTGTTGTCAAAGTTCATTTCAACCAAGGAAATATCAGTACCTGATGGTCACAGGGAGCTCCTAACCAAACATTCACAAATCAATGTAAATCCTTCTTACTCCATGCAAATATGAGAAACGTTTCTAAACTTATTGAATGAAGTCGGCATTACTCTGATATCAGATACAGATAAGGCCACTAAGAAAAAGTAACAGCATGAGTTAAAATCTGGTAAGAATAAATGCATGTTTCCTCAAGAAAAATTCATAAAACTAAACATCAAAAATAATCAACTGGGAGTTACCCCTAACATGCATTGTAAGTGGCCTATGAGACGCAGATCTTAACAGACTAACAGCTAGAGAGTGTATGTCCATATCAATAGATACAGATCTAGTATTTTTTTCAAAATTCAGCATTCTTTTAAGTTAGTAGCCTTCAAAAAATTAGGTGAGATTACATGCTAAAGGCCACATATGAGAAGTCTAGACTACACAAGGAGAGTGGGAAGCTTTACCTCCAAGATTCTGCAAGACAAAGGAAGACAAATCTCAGCATTGTCTGCCACCTGTGACTAAGTTCTAGGCAGAGCAGATAGGTAAGAGAGCAAAACAATCAATAATAGAGATCCTAATTAGGAGGAAGAAGCAAAATTATCTTTGCTTGAAGTTGACATATTTTATGCATTAAAATGCCAAGAGACACTACTAAAAGCAACAGGATGAGCAATCAATACTTTTGCAGCTACAGAACCAACATACAAAAATCAATTGCCTTTTTATAAGTGAATAAAAACCCATCTGATTAAAAACAATCATAAAAGCTGTCCCACTTTAACAGATATAAATAAAATATTTGGAAAGAGATTCAACTGAAAGAGTAAAGGATTTTTGTGCTTGAACTATAAAACTCTCATAAAAGAAAGCAAAGACATTAAAAAAAGAAAGAAATTCAATAATAATAAATTGGAAGAACAAATGTGGTCGAAATGCCCAGAGTACACCAAACATTATACAGATATAGACAGGTTAAACTTTCAATTAATCTCATTTGTAGAAGTAGACAATACAACCCTTTCATTTAGTGGAGCCAGCTGGGACACAGAACAGCTAAAGTCATTTTGGACAAAACAAATCTAGAGTCATCATATTACCTGGTCAAAGTTTACTAAAACTTTAGCAATTAAAGTGGTCAAGTACTGTCATAGACATGTATCAATGGGATATTTGTCTATTTTTTATGAGCTTGGAAATAACTGAAATCATTCAGATCCACTGATTTCMAGTAAAGATGCCTAGAACATACCCTGGGAGAAAGGATAGTCCTATTATAAATTGTGTGAGAAAACTTGATGTCCATATGCAAAGAAAGCRTATCCTTATATCATGCCACAGTGAATAAATTCGGAACTGATTAAAGGCTTAACCTTAAGCACCAAAACTTTAAAACATTTGGAAGAAATGAGGGAAAGAAAGTTCCATGACATTATTCTGAGTGATTATTATACAGATATATTCCAAACACAATGCCAAAAGCAAAAGTCAACAAAGGTATAAAATAATGTGTAACATTGAACTCCTAAAATAACATCTGAATACACATAAAGCAGTATAGAACTCAACCTACAGAACACTGTTTTTATTTTGTTTAGGGTTTTGTTTTTCTTTTTCTTATAGTATAATGTATTTGAATAGCAAACTTAAGAGGAACAGCACAGCAAACACTAAAAGCACGTTCTCCACAGAGGGCAACAGGTTAAGGAACCATAGTGGAGGGTTGAAGTCTACCTTATGACACAGACATTACAAGCACTATTTAGTTGCCACCAATAAGAAATTACTTATTTTTAAAATATCTAAATGAAGTCAATTTCCAGAAAATTGTAATATTTTTTTAAAGTCATTGTTATAAGKTTGAATYGTTGAAACAGGTCGACTGACCAATCTGCTTTCATTAATGCTTTACGTCTTGCATTTATATCAAAAATTCATACACAGATGAAAATAGAAAACTGAAAATACCTGGTTTAGGGCCTTTATTTTTCCACTCAAAATCATATACTTAGGTACCTTTTGATACCATGGGGGGGGGGCAAAAATCTAACATTCAGAACTACTGATAACAGAAAGAAAAAAATTGAGAATGAAATATTTCTCTTCATAGTGAATTCTTAAGCATGTTCTCCTCATATGTGGCATGCTGGCTGAATATCTTTCCGCATAATTGTTACACATTTGACATGGACACCAGCCACACAGTCTGGTATCTTCAAACAGGCTAACCAGATGAACCTTACTTGCCTATTATAAAACACCAATAGCTACATTCTGGAAGCACGGACCTGTTTTGAAGTCTTGAACAATTTCTTACACCAGACACTGGAAGGAGAGCTTGCAAATCATGTCAGTGGACTTCTGATAACATCATCTTTCCCAGTGTTCCCACAGCAACAGGCCTTTAATGATGAGGTTTCCTCACCCAGAGGAGCATATACTCCAGCCAGAAGCTTTTATAGCCAGTTGTTTCCTGGGTGCTTGACCACCAGTGGATTTGCAGGCAGGCTGCTTATAGGAGCCATGGTGAGGCATGGTGAGAGGTGGTGCAGGCAGTAGACAACAACGATGGTACAGTGGCAGCTATGGACCCTGTTTTATTTTTCTTAAGACAGGAGTTCATTCTGCAGCTTAGAGATGACCTGGAATTTATGTAGCCTAGGCTGTTTGTCCTCAAGTCCATACTTCCTCCTGCCACATTTCCTGGGTGTTGGGATTACACCTGTCAGTCAATTACCTGTCTCAGGTGACTATTTTTTTTCTACATTCTTTGTTTACATTCCAAATGATTTTCCCTTTCCCGGTTACTCCCTCCCCGTAAGTCACATAAACTCTCTTCCCTCTGCCCATTCTCCAATCAACCCCCTCCTACTTCTCTGTCTTGGTACTCCCCTACAATGCTGCATCAAGCCTTTCCAGGACCCGGGCCCTCTCCTTCCTGCTTCTTGGGAATGATTTGATATGTGAATTGTGTCTTGTGTATTCAGAGCTTCTGGMCTAATATCCACTTATCAGTGACTGCATTTCCGTGTGTGTTCTTTTGTGATTGGGTTACCTTACTTAGTATGGTATTATCCAGATCCAACCATTTGCCTAAAAATTTCATGAATTCATTGTTTTTTATTGCTGAGTAGTATTCCATTGTGTAAATATACCACCTTTTCTGTATCAATTCCTCCATTGAGGGACATCTGGGATCTTTCTAGCTTCTGGCTATTATAAATAAGCCTGCTATGAACATAGTGGAGAATGTGTCCTTATTGCATGCCAGGGAATCCTCTGGGTATATGCCCAGGAGTGGTATAACAGGGTCCTCTGGAAGTGCCATGCTGAGGAACCACCAGATTGATTTCCAGAGTGATTTACCAACTTGCCTTCCCACCAGTAGTGGAGGAGTGTTCCTCTTTCTCCATAACCTTGCCAACACCTGCTGTCTCCTGAGTTTTTAATCTTAGCCATTGTGACTGGTGTGAGGTGAAATCTCAGGGTTGTTTTGATTTGCATTTCCCTAATGACTAATGATGCTGAGCATTTCTTAAGGTGCTTCTCAGCCATTCGAAGTTCTTCAGGTGAAAATTCTTTGTTTAGCTCTGTACCCCATTTTTTAATAAGGTTATTTGGTTCTCTGGAGTCTAACTTCTTGAGTTCTTGGTATATATTGGATATTAGCCCTTTGTTGGATGTAGTGTTGGTGAAGATCTTTTCCCAATTTGTTGGTTGCCATTTTGTCCGATTGGCAGTGTGACTATTTTTTTATAATTAAATGACTCCCTGTTTATAAGGTGTCCACCGTATGTGTACAGACGCTTTTGGTAAATAAAATGTTATCAATTATCAATAAGTTAAAAAATCTACATAGCAAGCAAGACAATTATAATCCCAAGTGACCATTAAGAGAATTGGAGAAAATATTTGAATACTTGGAAACTATATATCTTATAAGTGATTACTATCCAAATATGTAGGAAACACAAACAAGTCAATGCCAGAAGGACTTTAATCTGGGCAAAGACGCCCCCATGAGCAGTCTATTTCCACACTCTGGGGTATGTATTTCTCACCCAGGGTGTTCTTTCTGTTCCTGTGTCTCAAATCTTTATTGAAATCTTGTAACAAACTCCAACTTTGCTTCAAAAAATAAGACAAGGAAACTAAGCAGACATTGCCCCAAAGAAGACCTACAATTAGTCAATAGATTCAGGAAAGTGTTGAACACCATTAGTTTTCAGATACTTGCAAATGAAACACATGATTATTTATCTCAGACCAGTTACAAAGACTGCTATCAAGATGATAAAGTATAGGGACTGGCAGCTAAGGGATAACAATGTGGAGAAAGTTTTAGTAGAGATGTAAGTTGGTATATCTACTACAGAAAACAACATGGAAGTTCCTCAAAAATTGAAATTAGAATGGAAGAAAAGATAAAAGTTAATGGTTACGAGCACTAAAGATCTCTTCACATTTGTTCAGGAGGCAGAAGGCAAGCACCACCGTAAGTCACGTGTTGAGATCTTATAGTCAGCACAACATATTCAAGACACAGATACATTTACAAATTTTCAGCTTGACTCTGAAGTGTTTTTTGAAAGTATTAGCTCTGGTTTCAGTTGCCTTTATTCCAGTCATGTTACTTCTAGTAAGTTAATAATGTCGTGTTTCAACACATGCGATGTGCAAGGACAGTGCCAGATACTGCTTTGAAATAAAAGTACGAGTGGACTCCTGACAGCGCTTTAACATGAAACGAAGGAAGAAGAAAGGAAGGAGGGAGAGAGGAAGGGAAGGCGGGAGGGAGGGAGGGAAGGAAGGCAGGCTGGTTCTTACTTGTGATGATTGAAATGAATGACCTCGAATCTTTCCAGTATCTTTGATATGCACTTCACTCTTAGTAGAGGGAAGAATAGCTTTTTAATATATTTTTGTATGGCATTCTTTCATTTAAAAATATTTTATTTATTCTTTTAATACTTTATGTATTAATAATGTCAATTTTGGTCTTCTGGTTAAGCCTTCTCCTACCCTCTCAGTTATCCACTCCTCATCCCCCATTTCTTCTATATTTGGCCCGATACAGTCTTCCTCTCTATGTTAATTTTACCTATATTTTGCTATCTCTATCTTCATTTTTGTGTCTGCTCCAAATAGCCCATTTCTAATTACAGGGCTTGCATATGTACTCCTGGTTAAACATGCAAAACAAAAGATTCAGTGCTTGGACCCATATATGAAACAAGAATTAGGTGTTTTTGTCTTTCTGGATCTGGTTGACCCCACTCATAATTTTTGTAGTTCTATACATTTACCTTCAAATTTCATTTTTTTATAGCTGAGTAATATTCCATGTGTGTATTTAACACATCTTTGCTATTAATTTATCAGTTGACAGACATTTCCATTGACTCCATCTCCTAGTTTTTGCAAATAGAGCAGCAAAAACATGAATTTCTAAATATCTGGCTATAAAGTCGTTTGTGTATATTCCTAGGAGCTAGGTCATACAATACTTCTCTTTTTAGTTTTTGAGAACCAGACCGATTTCTAAATTGACTTCACTAGTTTACACTCACACTAATAGCAGTTAAGGTCCCCCCTGTCCAGTAATAGCAGTTTTATTGTCATTTGTATTCCTGATTATGGCTATTCTCACTGGGGTGATTTGGCCTCTTAAAGTGGTTTAAATGTGCATTTCTCTAAATGACAAAGATGTTGAGCACTCCTTAAAATGCTGGCTAGTCATTTATATTTCTTGTTCTGAGAATTTTCTGTTGGGTTCCACCGCCCATTTTTGAAATGGTTTCTTGTTTTCATGTTTAGCCTTTGCATTCTTAGTATATTCTAGATATGGTGTTGGATTAAAAGCTGCCATTTCCTCCCATTGTGAAGGCCGCCTCTTCAGCCAACTGGCAAGGTCACCTGCTATAACAGGAGCTTTGTAACTTGCTGCCATCATATTTCAATTGCTGGTCTTGCTTCCTGTGCTGCAGGAGTCTTGTTCAGAAAGTCCTTACTTATGCTTAATAGTTGAAGTTTACTCTTTCTTTTATCCTGGAGTATGATTTCAGAGAGTTGGCCTCTACATGGGAAGTTCCTGAGCATTTGGAGTTCCATKTTATGCAGAGTAAGAGATAAAGTTCCAGTTTCATTTTTCCGTGGCTTAAGAACCAGGTTTGCCTGCATATTTTTTAAGCCACTGCCTTTTCTTCCATTTATGTTTTGTTGGTGACTTTGCTTGTGTGTTTTCTAGCTGCATTGCTAGAGAAGTCACAATTTTCATTAATGTTGGTTAACTTCATAGAGCAGCCTAGCTCTGACAGCCTCCCTAAACCTACTTCAGCCAGTGACACTGCTACTGCCTACATAAAGGCCTCATGTGAAGAAATGAAGGCCCTGCCCCAAATCTGTCTCCACCCATCCCCACCAGAGAAAAGTGCCTCCCCTTGGTCACTAATGCCATAYTTCTAGAGACACAYATTTCTTGGGCCCTTGTTTTTGCCCAAGGTATGTGGAACCTAGGCTGTGATTTACATCTGGTTTTGAGGGACAGGGATTCAATGAAATGGCATTCTGCATGCCAAAGACTAAACTGACAGAAATGATGGTTTTCGATCTCCTCCCTGTTGAGCAGTTAAAAGTAGCATCTCCTGCCCCCTCCTTGGATAGTTCTCAGTTACTTCCTGACACCCTATTTTAAAAATACTGGGACTCTAAAGTAGTGTTAATTCCAAAACTGCAGCTCTGACTTTCAGAAATTGTCTCTTTGCTCTCTTAAATTATACAACTTACAAGAAGAAAATCTGTGCTAAGAGACACACTGGCATTTGTGGAGGCAGGAACAGGGTAGTAGAGAAAAGCTTCCTTCCTTCCCAGTTAGGAAGTTGGCCACCACATTTCCTGGGAGCCCACATGAGACAACATTCTCACCTTCATCTCCAGCCTCTGGGATTCTGCAGGGGAGAAAGAAGATTTGCCAAAACCTAGACACCTCCTCAGATAGCACTGACTTTTCCTGCCTGATGGAAATCTACTTCCTTGTCAGCAATTGCAACCTTGGAAGAAAGATTCAKGGAGGCAGCCATCTGTCAGGGAAATGGATGSCCTGTGTTTACCCTAAAACTGGCTCTTGTCAGACTTACAGCRRGATGGTTCCCATTCTGTAATGTGAGGCAGTGTGATCCTGTAGGCTGTACTCAAAATTCATGTCACTGACATAAAAGTAAACAGGATTCAACTCTGAAAGTCTGTCCTGCTTCTGCATTTCTTATCAAGATGAACTGACTGTATTTCTAGCCTTTCAGGGCCTCAGTGGGATCCTTTGTAAAATGAATTTCAGAACACAGAATTGTACTTGGGTTCAATGCTATGCTGTAGAGGAAATGGCCAACACCTTACTAACTTGGCACTTCTTAAATGTTGTTCTCTTCCAGGCATTTTGTTGCTCCTGATGCTGGAGAGGGCCACCACTAAAATCATCTACAGCCTAGTAGTGGTGGAAACAGCTGAAAAAAATATGATCTTCCCTGTTCACCTTTCTACACAGTCATAGCAGTGATTTTGCCAGGGCCGTAGGGACACATAAGGCCAACCTTGGCAATGAGGACAATCCATCATGCAACGCCAGCTCTTTTGCTTCTGCCCCAAAACACAGGCTGTTTGAAAACTCTTCATAGAGGCAGAGGTAGTTCTCATGAGGTTGGTTCACTTGGCAAAGCTCTTAAAATATTAGATCATCGCATTTAGCTTAAGAAAATTCCTGAAAGTATGCTGATTTGGTTGGATGGAGATCAGCAACATGTATGTTGTCAGAAAGATTTTCTGTAGAGTATAGCCCTAAATCCTGGGAGATCTGTACCAAAGAATGGACAGTTTGGGGTGTGTGTGTGTGTGTGTGTGTGTGTGTGTGTGTATGCACGCACATGCGTGTGTGTGTATGCACATGCATGCGTGTGTGTGTGTGTGTGTGTTTAGAATGGCAATGTCTTCATCACCTTATTCGTAGTCTTTTGTACCATAAATGAATGTCTATCCAGTCRTGATGCATACAAAAATCTGCCTTCATATAGCAGTATTGTAAATGTTCATGCCCTAATCAGTTAAATCATTTAATTTTACAAATTATAATTATTTGCAGAATGGAAATGCTATGCAGTGGTTTGAATCATATTTAGAGTTCAATGAACTTTAATTGGCAGAACGTAGCTCATGATCTATTTCACCAGGGTTGATCACATCCCAGTGACATGATATACACGGGACATCAAAGTAGGATATCAGGTGGCACTCCAAATAACCAGTGATGAGAGGCAGGTATAACACTCAGATGATGAATGTGGTTATTGCTTTCAAGATATTGCCATTTGAAGACTTGAAACTTTCACTGTTGGATACAGGAGAAATATTTTTTGTGGGAACTAAGGGTTTCTTCATTTTCTTGAGAAAATAAATAACCAGCAGATGTAATCTTTTCAGTTTAAATGTCTCAGTTGGTATCAGACAGCCAGCACCTGGGGAAGGCCAAACATCATTGCGTATGTTGGYTCTAAATAGCATAGATAAATTTAGAATCTCCACTTGCCAAATTAAGGATAATCTCTTTGGCTTGTAAAACTAGTTGTTCCTGTTCTAATCCAATTCAAGAACCGCTAGTGCATTCTAGTGTAATTGGGTCATTATGGGGYCTCTCATGATTTCTTTGCATATTAACTCTCTTGATCTCCTTGCCTCTCTTCTCTCCTGATTGCTTACCAAACCACTCACATGTTTAACTACTCTGTCCATGCCATTGAATTTATGGAGATAATAKTAAGTTAACCATCATATTTTTATTAGGGTATCCTTGYGGGTTTGTACATGTGTCTATGAAATTATACATATGTCAGTGGACTTAGATATCCATCACCAGATGAATGGAAAATTCATAAACATAAACACACACACA
>BDUI01017734.1:6993-17129 GCA_002335545.1 Apodemus speciosus
CAGCAATTAGAAAGGCCCAGATTGGACCAGAATCTCTCCATAAAACCTTGCTTGGCAGCACAAGTCTATGGTCACAGCCCTCTGGAGTGGTAGGCAGCAGGACCATTTCTCAGCTACATAGCAAGTCTGAAGTCTGCTCAAGACTCTGTATCAAAACCAAATAGGGGCTGGGGTGATGGCTCAGCTCTTAAGAACTGATTGATGGTGACTCTTGCAGAGGACCTGGGGTCAATCCCCAGCATCCACATGGTGGCTCACAAACACTAGTAACTCCGGTTTCAGAAGATCCAGAGCCCTTTTCTAGCTTCCACGAGCCCTATACAAATTGGACATACTTGAAGGCAAAACATCGCGCTTATAGAATAAACCAAACCAAACCAAACCAAACCAAACCAAACCAAACCCGAACACTCACCCCAACCCTTCGGCCCACCCCCTCCCTTGCTTTTTCTCCTGGCACCGACAACTCTTAGCACACCAAATACTTCATTTACTTGGTTTCGGTTTCTCTACAACTAAGGAGACTGTTTTCTTTGCTACTGGTACTCGGCAGACCTAGCTATTTGCGCGATGACTATCGGTGGATTCACATATGCAGTTCACAGGCGGGGCTGGCAGGGCTGGCGGGGCTGGCTGGGCTCCAGCAAAGGGTTCTCTAACACAGTCMTTGCTCGGCATTTGAGTCTGAGGAGGCATTTCATACAATTCTCTCAAYAGGAGAGCCAGTGTACCGCTGACTGTCTGCTAACCTGGCCTCATCAGGTTACCTACAGAGCGTGATATCAGGAGGGCGTATAATGGAGCTCTTGGCGTCGCTGTAAGCTGAACTGAAGACTGTTGATTTCGTACTTTAGAAGATGAAAGGAATCAGTTGCTTAAAAATCTTTAGTTCCTTCCCATCCCCAGGAAGTCTTGCATGGCATTGTTAACGCAATTTTACAACTGAAAATGGCTTGATAAAACCTTTTCCATTTCCCTCAAAACATTTATTAAACRGGTCTGTGGATTATCTTTTCTTCTCACTTTTCTATGTTTTCTTCAATATTCAAATATTGCTTAAAAACAAAATGAAACAAACAAACCCCCCATTTCTACCGGTCTATGAAGCTTGTATAGCTTCTCGAAAGGTGGGGAACCATTGTGAAGCCCCATCCTTCTACTCATAGCTCTTATCTGTCAGGGGGCAGCCAAATGCTCGGGCGAGGGACAATCCCAGTGATGCGTGAGGGGGATTTGGGGTCAGGCAAGATTATCCGACAGCTCTCTCACAGAAGGATCGAACACTATTTTCAGCCAACTGACTTTGTGGTACACTCAGGATGACTGTGAGGAGCACCCAATGCTCTTTGATAGCCAAGAGTTGGTGTGGAGTCAGCTCACTTTAACAGCAAAAGAAACAGCGGCACAGCCACTGCCACTCMGGAGGTGTTTGGGACCGGAAGTTCCAGTGGGATCCGCAGGCTGCGCGGGGACTGTTTCGTACACACTGCAAGAGACTGCAGATGTTTGGAGCCAGTGTTTCCCATCAGCTTGGGCCCTGAGGTTTTCAGAAGGGAGAATAGTTGAACATTACAGTGAGTTCTTGAGACAGCACCACCTTTCTCATTCCCTCTAGACCAGCAGTTCACAACCGGTGGGTCACGGCCCCTTTGGGGTCAAACGGGGATCACCATCGGAAAATGCATATCAGTAGTAAAATTACAGTTATGGAGTAGCAATGAAAATAATTTTGTGGTCTGGGGTCACCACAGCATGAGGAACTGTATAAAAGGGTCACGGCGTTAGAAGAGTTGAGAGCCAGTGCCCGTCATCAGTAGAAACCCTTTGCCTTATACTTAACTCAGAAGCTCAAACAGATAGGAAGGTGTGTTAAAACCTGATTTGGTGAGCCCTCTTGGAGTCTTAAGATACCGCCAATACATCTTCCTATAAGAGCACTGACTGCTCTTCCAGAGGCCCTGAGTTCAAATGCCAGCAACCACATGGTGGCTCGCAACCATCTGCAATGAGATCAGATGCCCTCTTCTGGTGTGTCTGAAGACACCTACAGTGTACTTAGATATAATAAATCTTAAAAATAAAAAAAGAGTCAGGAGACAACAAAACCCTCCACTTTGGATATGCTAGCAAGCTTATTCCGTTTGATTTTTTTTTTCTAAACTTAACAAATTACACAAACTCTGGTAGAAAACCCACATAACCTTCGTAAAGGGGGATCATTATGTTCCTGAATGTTCTAGATTGCTTTTTTTGGTAATTCATAATTTTTATACCTCCAAATAATATAGGCCAAAATCAATTCAAAATGCCAACATCATCAATAAGATTGTAATGTAGCTAGGAATATCTATGCAATTATATTGAAATCCGCAGAGAAATCAACTCCACGTTTCTTCGAAGGGTAGTTTGTTCTGCCTACAAGTAGAGAAAGTTTTTATGCCTTCCTAGTTTTAGATGGATGTAGTGTGTTCAGGCTCTTTCAGGGGCAGTGTCAAGCTTTGGGTCCAGGCAAGGAGTCGAAGAAGCTAGCTTTCTTTACATTACCAACACGACAAAAATCCATGTACAAAATCTGTTTAATGAGTATTCACGTAAGTAGGTTTATAGAGACAGAAAATCACCCCACACTTTTTCTTTAAYCAAGCAAAACACGGTTCTAGCGGTGAAGTCTTGGCAACAAGCGCTGAGACAGAGCACTGAGTGAGACAACATCGCCCTCTGGCGGATCCAGGTGGAACTACAGAGCAGTAACCAAACAATTGGATGGAGACAGAAACAGGGCTAAACTACCCTCCTGTCAGGGCTCTGAACTCCGATTCAAGCTTCCAGTCCGTGGCTTGCACTATTGTTGTTGAGAGATTTGAGAGCTGAAACTGTAACCCTGACATCTTTAAGAACTTTAAAATTAGTTTTATTAGAATTGGATGTGGTGTTGGTGCCTCCTGTGATGCCAGCTCCTTGGCCGACTGAGACGGGAGAATCAATCCGGAGTTCCAGGCCAGCCTGGGGTACACAGTGAGGTCCATCACAAACAAAACAAACACCTCGATCCCGAAACAACAAGAACAGCCTTCACTGGCAAACAGAAGTCAGGATTCTGAAATGAGAAAAAAGCCACCCCCACATGTATCTTGTGGGCCCCTCTTCTTGAACTAAGTAGGGGCCTTATATTAACCCACAAGAATTTTATTCATGAGAAAGTGTAGATGACCGATAGTTTAATTTTATCAGAGGCATTTACATGTTAATGGGTTGAAAGTCTTAATTAAGAGAGGCAACAACCAAAACTTCTAGTTTTGGAGAGCAAGAGAACTAACTCCCTTATACCTTTTTTAACATTATGCTGATTTTGCAGGGTGGCAAACTCCATTGTAAAATCAAGAGGCATGCATACTCCTTTTAAACTAACCTGGTCCTTACCAKACTGATAGGCTCATTTTGATGATACTGTTTGAGGAATCTGAAGAGTTAAAAATTACCCATTTTGTGTATGTAGTTATAAAAGCATTTGCATTATTCCAATTAGATACTGGTGTTTCCCAGGAAGATCACAGTCCCCCACCTCAATGCCCCCCTCAATATCTATTATACATACACTGTTTCTTGGCCTGGCGTGTGGGTCAATGGGGGAATTCTTGGTTAGCATATCTTGGGTTCAAGTCTCAACTCCATTGAAATCACTTTCTTTTTTCTTTCTTATCACTTCCCAAATCAATAGTTAGCAATATCTGTATAATTAAACTAGAAATTGAATGCCAGCATCTCACAGTTTTACACTNCAAGCAAAACACGGTTCTAGCGGTGAAGTCTTGGCAACAAGCGCTGAGACAGAGCACTGAGTGAGACAACATCGCCCTCTGGCGGATCCAGGTGGAACTACAGAGCAGTAACCAAACAATTGGATGGAGACAGAAACAGGGCTAAACTACCCTCCTGTCAGGGCTCTGAACTCCGATTCAAGCTTCCAGTCCGTGGCTTGCACTATTGTTGTTGAGAGATTTGAGAGCTGAAACTGTAACCCTGACATCTTTAAGAACTTTAAAATTAGTTTTATTAGAATTGGATGTGGTGTTGGTGCCTCCTGTGATGCCAGCTCCTTGGCCGACTGAGACGGGAGAATCAATCCGGAGTTCCAGGCCAGCCTGGGGTACACAGTGAGGTCCATCACAAACAAAACAAACACCTCGATCCCGAAACAACAAGAACAGCCTTCACTGGCAAACAGAAGTCAGGATTCTGAAATGAGAAAAAAGCCACCCCCACATGTATCTTGTGGGCCCCTCTTCTTGAACTAAGTAGGGGCCTTATATTAACCCACAAGAATTTTATTCATGAGAAAGTGTAGATGACCGATAGTTTAATTTTATCAGAGGCATTTACATGTTAATGGGTTGAAAGTCTTAATTAAGAGAGGCAACAACCAAAACTTCTAGTTTTGGAGAGCAAGAGAACTAACTCCCTTATACCTTTTTTAACATTATGCTGATTTTGCAGGGTGGCAAACTCCATTGTAAAATCAAGAGGCATGCATACTCCTTTTAAACTAACCTGGTCCTTACCAKACTGATAGGCTCATTTTGATGATACTGTTTGAGGAATCTGAAGAGTTAAAAATTACCCATTTTGTGTATGTAGTTATAAAAGCATTTGCATTATTCCAATTAGATACTGGTGTTTCCCAGGAAGATCACAGTCCCCCACCTCAATGCCCCCCTCAATATCTATTATACATACACTGTTTCTTGGCCTGGCGTGTGGGTCAATGGGGGAATTCTTGGTTAGCATATCTTGGGTTCAAGTCTCAACTCCATTGAAATCACTTTCTTTTTTCTTTCTTATCACTTCCCAAATCAATAGTTAGCAATATCTGTATAATTAAACTAGAAATTGAATGCCAGCATCTCACAGTTTTACACTTATGGTGTCATGGACCCATGAGGAACAGAGGTGCGTTTGACACTGGCTGCAGGACCATGGAAAAACACAGGTCTCTGGCCGCGGGCTGAGAGTGCTGTGCACACCTTTAGGCCTGCCACTTGGGAGGCAGAGACGGGTTGATCTCTAGAGTTCTAGAGTTCGAGGTCAGCCTGGTCTACATAAGGATTTCTAGGCCAGCCTGGGTTACACAGTGAGATCTGATCTCAAAGAAAGAAGGAAAGAAAGAAAGAAAGAAAGAAAGAAAGAAAGGAAGGAAGGAAGGAAGGAAGGGAGAGAGAAAGAGAGAGAAGGAAGGAAGGAAGGAAAGAGAGAGAGGGAAGGAAGGAAAGAACACTAAAAAAAGAACGAAAAAGAATAAGAATCTTTGTTCACAGACACCACAAGAACACTTTTCTCCCCCCTTTCCCCTCTCACGTTTTCCACCAACTTTTAAAATACAGTCTTTGAATACATAACAAGAGAATTTCTAACACTTTCTGGTTCCCATTTTAAACAGACCCTCTATTGTAGCGTTTACACATACACACCCCACCCAGCCTTTGTTCAGTCCAAACCAGTTCAGTTTTGCTAACTTTCCTCGGCAGGAACTTGCCCTAGACAACAGGAAGCTTCTGTCCCTTGGCTATCGTAGGAGTTCATCTTCTTGAGCGCGAATGAACGAGAAAGCCATCTAATAGAGCAGTGCAGGAGACACATGCTTTCTTGATTTGAAGGCAGTAGGGATACTTCTGTTGACCCCTCCCCCAAATACAGATTAATAGTTGATTGACAAGTCACTCTAGCTTTCTGGGGTCCCTTTTTTTTTTCTCTTGTCCCAAGAACACAAAACAGATAATTCCATGTGTGCATACATTAAAATAAAAGAGTTCCCATGTATAAGGCACAAAATTCACAAGTCGCTCACACACACACACACACAAACACACACACACACACAAAGATAGAAAACAAAGGTTTTAAGACCAGTGAGTGACCTAAGAGTGGAGGAGGTTCATTAAACTGGAGTTGAAAACTTTAGCTTCCCTTTTTAGTACACGGGGACCTTATCCTGATAGGAAACACAGCCTGCGGAGAGAGGCGTCGCAGCCCTTCCCCAGCCTCCTTCACTGGATTCCTGCAGAAGACAGTCCTCAGGGAGAGCTGTGCGGCCAGGACACCCTCAAGCACCCTCACACCAGGGGCTGACAGCGATACCACAAACAGTGCACTTGGCCATCAGGTGCCTCGTTCTTACTCTACGGACCTTCAGGAGCCGACGACAGTGAGCGCACATTTACCCGTCCTAGGACCCGTTTTAATCTCAAATCCGAGGTGGAGCCTGAACTGGGTGGGGTAGCTGGGTGGGTCCTTCATGGGACAGCATCTAACAGAAACTTGAACCTTGGATCTTAGGATCCGCTTGAAATAATCAGCTTTCTCGAAGAACTTTAGAGCCATGCTTTTAAAAGGGTCTGTCCAAACCTTCAGACAGTCAGTCTCCTGACCTGCAAGGCAAGCCTAAATGGCTTGCAGTTAATACTGCAGACCACAGATATAAACTACAAGGGCCCCGTGGGCAGCAAACAGGCAAGGACATCCATGTTTGCTGGCTGGGTCTCCCGGTAGCTCTTGGCACTGTTGAATTTGTCGATGTTGCATATGGCTCCAAGCATTTCCTGGAAGTATAATAGCTTCGGGATTCTTTATATTACCATGCAGAYGAGGGGCGAGAACCGCGGTATTTCGGGGGAATCGGCCAGCTTGGTTGATTATCCTGAGAGAAGAGCCGGAAGTGCAGTGGTTGAGACCAGAAATCAGATAAACTGAACAGTCCATTCTGTCTGAGAGTTTCGACGAATCTGATTTTTTTTTCCACCCTAGACAATCTGAAATCCTGATAAGACAGAGTCGGTGGGTCAGTTTACACAGATACCGAGGCCAGCAGCGGAGCCGGTGGCTGTTCCGTTGGGGAGAGGAACAGACAGCGTACTTGGTGGTCTAGTCTGATTATCTGTCTGGTTTCAGGACYAGGCTTTGGAAGCCACAACCAGATTTCTGCTCATTGTTCACCGGTGAGGGCGCTTCTCCTTAGTTTGGGATCTCACAAACCTTAGCCAAGATCTCTTCCCAAACAAGGTTATAACTCAGACAGAAAARTGAACGCTCCRATTTAAAACTCTCAAATGGCCTGCATTTGAAATTCCATAGTCATACCACGCCTTTGAAAATACATAATATTTTTTTGAGATAGGGTATTATGTATCAATGGCTATCCTTGAACTCACCATATGTCGGAGGATGACCTAGAATTTCTGATCCTCCTGCCTCTGCCTCCTTTGAGCGCTACTATCCTGGCTTCTGTGGCACTGGGGATCAAACCCTAGGCTTCCTGCATGCTGTAAAAAGCACTCTCTACCAATCGAGTTTCATCCTCAGCCCGTAATACATATTAATTTAAAAAAAAAATCAAGCCTTAAAAATAAAAAGTCAACTTCTATTATTGGGTCAAGTTTTCTCCAAGTCACACCTTTCGTCATTTGCCCGACCTCAGGAATCTTTCTTAATCAGTCTGTCCTTGACCTTGTGCCTCAGGAGGGAGGCAGTGGCCGCACTGCATGCTGCTAAGAAGAAAAAGGAGAGACAGGCCGTGTAGACAGACAGGGGCCCGTGGCGCTGGAGGAAGATCTCGTGGCGTCCCTGGTAGTCTAGAAGAATGGCCTCCAGCTGGGAGAGCGTGCAGACGGAAAGGAAGGCGTGGAAGATCTGATGTCCGTGGCCCACGATGTCGCAGGAACCGGGGAAGTACTTCTCRGGGACCGGRCACGAGAAGAAGTAGGCGCTGACGAGGAAGAAGAGGATCTGGAGGGTGTGGTACCAGGCTGCCTGCTCCTGGCAGCCGGCCAGGTGGCAGAGAGCCACGCGGTGTGCCACGGGGCTGATGTCTAGGACGAAGGCCAGCCCGGCTGGCACCACTTGACAGATCTTGCGCATGACCGGGTAAGGCCGTCGGTAGCGATACTTGGCGTAGCAACAGCCGGCACAGGAGAGCCAGCCGCAGAACGCAGCCGCCGGCAGGAAGAAGAGCCAGAAGCGCTCATACCACGCCTGGTCGGAGCTGTAGAAGAAGTGGGCCAGGGCGCTGCCATACTGGTAGACGCTGACCCCGACGTAGTCCACGAAGTAGAAGGTGTAGTGGGACAGCTCTGATTTGGACTGCAGCAGGTGGGCCAGGAGGCTGCAGGTGAGGTATGTGATGGACGACAGGATGAAGAGGAGCAGGGGGAGGCTGTGCGGAGAGGCCCACTGCAATGCCCCTGCCTCCACAAAGGCCCAGAATCGCAAAAGGACCGCCAGGGCCGCCAGCAAGTGGGTCCAGACGTTGACCACCTCGTTGTGCTTCTGAAAGAGGCTGAAGAAGTAGTACCGCCACTCGTGCCCCGTGGGGCGGTAGCCCGCGTGGATGTAGGGCTCCCGGAAGAGCTGGGGCACGTCGGTTTCCGGGACGGTGCATGGCATCTTGGGGAGCCCTTCTTCCAGGATCTTGGGCAGGCGGCGCAGCTGCTGCCCGCTCACCGACAGGGTGCTCAGGCGCTCCAGGATGGCGGTCGTCATGGTAGCGGCGGTTCCCCGGGGCTCAGCAGGACAGCCTGAAGGAGAGAGGGGAGAACAGAGGTGACAAATGCAGCTAAGGTGGCCAAGGAACCCTATCTTTTCATCGCGGGGCACGGCTTGCTCAGACACCCCGGGAAGCACGGGACTCCAGATGGGTTCTCTGGGCCTCGTTTTCTTTATCTGTGCGGTGTGTGGAGTTGAGGCCTCCTCCTCCTCCTCCGTCACGGTGGCAACATTCGGACTCCTTGGTTACTGTTCTCTACGGCGTGAGGGAGGGGCGTCTCATGTATAATGGCGGTCCCGCATGACTTTAGTAGTAAGATCTAAGGATGCCTAGAAAATAAAGACCACCACGACACTCCCTAGCTAATTCTTAAATGTAATCAATCAGTTGTCCTTGGGTTATTACGTGGGTTAAAAGAAAAGAATAAGTTGCAGTTGGGAATGATGTCATAGGGCTATAATCCCGGTACTTGGTACTTGGAAGGCTGTCCGTTGGAGGACAGCCCGAGCTCTACAGTTCAAGACCACTGGGGCTATGTCGCGTCTTATTGATAGCGTCTTATTGATAGATAAATAARTAAATAGACAGATAAATAACGAGCCTTGTCTACAAGTGAGCTCCAGGACAGCCAGGGCTATTACACAGAGTAACCTTGTCTCGAAAAGCCAAAGGTAAATAAAGAAATAAACACACAAATGAACAAGGCATCTATTTCTTCAGCGCCCACCTCATCTGAAATTCTTCACTAATCTTCCTGGAAACTTTAAAATCTAAGGCAAGTAATTGGCTGACACGCGAGCTAAAGGCAGATTATTTGCCAGGGAGATTTGGAAGGAGCAGTGCATACTGTGGAGGATCTGAGCAGTGTAAAGTCATCATCGCTGGCAAAATAAAACGCGTTGGGTGTGCTGGTACCGATCCGCAGAGCCTCCTCACGGTCCAGGCCTGTCACTGCAGTGCGGCCTCTAAGTAGGTCAGTCACAGAAGCCGGGGCACACGGATCCCTCTGCTGGCTGACTGTGGAAACACAGCTTTTTCTTCCTGTTTTTAGATGACTGCATTCTGCTGAGCATTTTCTTTCTTTCTTTAAAACAAAAACATTTATTTGGCTGTGTGTGTGTGTGTGTGTGTGTGTGTGTGTGTGTGCGTGTGCGTGTGCGTGTGCGTGTGTGTGTTCCTACTTGGGTGACACATGTGTAGTGGTCAGAGGACAAGTGGAGGAGTTAACTCTTTCCTTCTCTCTGTCTCATAGGTTCCAGAGATCAAATCCATGTTRTCAGGTTTGTACCAAGGGGTCTTTGCCAGCTAAACCCTCTCAACACATCTTTTCCGTGTCATTTTCTTAGTTCTATACTCTTTACCCGACCAAGTCTGTGAACCCTAATAGTCTTACCTTCAACGCCTGTGTCAAGCCTTCATTGAACAAAGGAATTAAAAACATGGACTAAATATAACTAAAGTCTGACTGCAGAGACTGCTCTGTTTTTCATTAGCTGGTGCTCAGGGAAGCAAGAAGCTTCGGATTTGCCTTTCCTGAATAACTACATCCGAGGTGACGGATTTCAGGCTTCTGAAATGCATGCATTATACTTAAGATTTTCAG
>BDUI01017735.1:0-18494 GCA_002335545.1 Apodemus speciosus
ACTCAAAGAAAAAAACCACATGGTCATTTCATTAGATGCTGAAAAAGCTTTTGACAAAATTCAGCATCCTTTCATGCAAAAAGTCTTGGAAAGAACAGGAATTCAAGGCCCATACCTAAACATAGTAAAAGCAATATACAGCAAACCAGTAGCCAACAACAAACTAAATGTGACAAGGTTGCCCTCTTTCTCCATATCTTTTCAATATAGTACTTGAAGTACTAGTTAGAGCAATTCGACAACATAAGGAGGTCAAAGGGATACAAATTGGAAAGGAAGAAGCCAAACTATCACTATTTACAGATAATATGATTGTATACTTAAGTGACCCAAAAATCTCCACCAGAGAACTCCTACAGCTGATAAACAACTTCAGCAAAGTGGGTGATTATAAAATCAACCCAAGCAAATAAGTAGCCTTCTTATCTTTTCAGGCTGAGAAACAAATTAGGAAAATGACACCCTTTACAATAGCCATAAAAAATATAAAATATCTTGGTGTGACTCTAACCAAACACGTGAAAGATCTGTATGACAAGAACTTCAGGTCTCTGAAGAAGGAATTTGAGGAAGACCTCAGAAAATGGAAAAAAATCTTCCATGCTCTTGGATTGCCAAAAGCAATCTACAGATTTAATGCAATCCCCATCAAAATCCCAACTCAGTTCTTCATAGTGTTAGAAAGAGCAATTCTTAAATTCTTCTGGAATAACAAAAAACCCAGGATAGTTAAAACTATTCTCAACAGTAAAAGAACTTCTATGGGAATCAGTATCCTGGACCTCAAGCAATACTACAGAGCAATAGGGTTAAATACTGCATAGCATTGGTACAGTGACAGTCAGGTGGATCAATGTAATAGGAATGAGGACCCAGAAATGAACCCACACACCTATGGTCACTTGATCTTTGATAAAGGAGCTGAAAATATCCAGTGGAAAAAAGATAGCCTTTTTAACAAATAGTGCTGGTTCAACTGGAGGTCAGCATTCAGAAGAATGTGAATTGATCCATTCTTATGTCCTTGTACTTAACTGAATTCTGAGTGGATCAAGGACATCTATGTAAAACCAGACACACTGAAACTAATAGAAAAGAATCTGGGGAAGACCCTTGAAGACATGGACGCAGGGGGGAAAGTTCCTGAACAGAACTCCAATAGCTTATGCACTATGATCAAGAATTGACAAATGGGACCTCAGAAAATTACAATGTTTCTGTAAGGCAAAGGATTCCATCAAAAGGACAAAATGGCAACCAACAAATTGGGAAAAGATCTTCACCAACCCTGCATCCAACGGAGGGCTAATATCCAATATATACAAAGAACTCAAGAAGTTAGACTCCAGAAAACCAAATAACCCTATTAAAAAGGGGGGTACAAAGCTAAACGAAGAATTTTCACCTGAAGAAATTCAGATGGCTGAAAAGCACCTTATGACATTTTCAACATCATTAATCATTAGGGAAATGCAAATCAAAACAACCCTGAGGTTTCACCTCACACTAGTCAGAATGGCTAAGATTAAAAACTCAGGAGACAGCAGGTGTTGGCGAGGATGTGTAGAAAAAGGAACACTCCTACACTGCTGGTGGGACTGCAAGATGATACAACCACTCGGGAAATCAGTCTGGAGGTTCCTCAAAAACCTTGGCAAGACACTTCCAGATGACCCTGCTATACCACTCCTGGGCATATACCCAGAGGATTCCCCCAGCATGCAATAAGGACACATGCTCCACTATGTTCATAGCAACCTTATTTATAATAGCCAGAAGCTGGAAAGAATCCAGATGTCGCTCAGTGGAGGAAAGGAAAGAGAAAATGTTGTATATTTACACAATGGAATACTATTCAGGAATTAAAAACAATGAATTCATGAAATTTTTACGCAAATGGTTGGAACTGGAAAATATCATACTAAGTGAGGTAACTCATTCAGAAAAGAACACACATGGAGTGCAGTTACTGATAAGTGGATATTAGCCCAGAAGCTCAGAATACCCAAAATACAACCCACATATCAAAACCTTCCCAAGAAGAAGGAAGGAGAGGGCCCGGGTCCTGGAAAGACTTGATGCAGCATTGTAGGGGATTGCCAGGACAAAGGAGTGGGAGGGGTTGATTGGGGAACTAGTGGAGGTTAGAGTACTTATGGGACTTAGGGGAAGGGTGGAACCAGGAAAGGGAATGTCATTTGGAATGTAAATAAGGAATATAGCAAATAAAAAGAAAGAAGAACTTACTAATATGTATACAACAGAATAAAATGTGTATTCACATTCATGAGATGAAATGGTGATAGTTTTTTTTTATGCAAGTGTGGTATATTTTAATCTTACTTTCTATTAGCCACTGATTATTATTTATCTCCTCAATTAACAATTATATGCTTCACATTTCCATTGTCACCATAAAATACTGCCACTTTTCTCATATTCTAGATGGATAGGTGATGTAGATGAAAAGCATTTTGAACTTTCTACTTCAGACTGTACTTCAGACCCTACTCTCTACTTCAGTCCCTAAGGGTTTTCTTTTCCTCTTCTTCCATTTTTTCAATGTTCTTCAGATAAAACAAATGATGAGCATATATGGTATCTTTTTTTTACCTAGAAGCAAGAAAGTGTGTAATCATTGCAACAAAAGAGCAGAGTAGGAGGCATTATGCAAAGCCATTGAAAACTGCTGGTGAGAAAATGAATCAAAAAATTTCCAAACAGGTGGAATGAAAAATTAAACAGAGAAGAGAGAAATATAGCTAATTAATAATGGCCCTGTTGATTTAGTATTGAGTTAGGGACATTATTTGCTTAATTTTATACATTCAAAATGTAAGGGATATAAGACACTGCAATGTTTTCAAATGTTGCTTTATTGACGACAATAACTGTACTTCCATGTATTATGTAGCTATGATTTTAGCATTGATTTTAAAATGATTTATTGCATGAACTTCAAAATTAGCATTTCAGTGTTTATAAGTACTCATTTGTATGGCCAGGATCATGGCATTTTACAAAGTTCTATTGATTTTCTTTCATTTCTTTCCAATTTAAAATAATCATGTCATCTGTGAAAACATTCTCCGTAGGCAGAAATTGGTTTTAGATGCTTCAGTAGATGGATAAGGGACATATTCAGTTGTGGCAATATTGTTACCAAGTTAGTGCATTGAGTGGATTATTTAGGGGAACTTATAAAATCCAGGTGTTATCAAGTACGGACAGATGGAAATGATTCTCTTTATGAGCAGGCACCAAAGGAGTACATTGCCTTAGAAGAGCATAATGACAATGATACATTTTCTGACTGTTGGTACTTCTTAAAGTTTCTTTTTTACTTTATACTTATAAACTAAGCAATTTCTGTACTAAAATATGTTTTATTCCTGGGATAGGCTATTCTCACTGCCTTTCCTTTATTAGGTAGCCTACTCCAATGTGTATGTATATAAATGCAACCTACTAATTCCATTTTGTTTGCTTGTGAGTATATGTGTTTAGTGATGGTCACTTGGGTTTGGATAAACTGTCAGGGAGCTCATTTTTGGAAGAGACTGAATTGTCTTTTCTCAACAGTCATTCACTGTGTACTTTTTGATATATGATGGGGCCTTGTAAACAGTCCTTACTGCTCAGAAGTTTGCAAATGAAAAACAACAAAAAGAAACATGCAACCAATTTCTGATACCTTCTTATTTCCTACATAGCATTTATTTAATCAAAAAGTTGAAAATTCTATAATTTACAGTCAGATTTCCCAAAAACTCAAGATCAAGCTACAAAACTGTGCAAATGCTCTTAATTTCATGATAGAACAAAATATTGATGAAAAGTCAAAACCTTAACTGCATCTCTGGGACCTTAAGCCAGATGTTGAATTGATATTAGTATCTATCTTGTTAATGAGCACCAACATAATTTCCAACATTACAAATTACTTTCAGAACAAGCTCCATTTTACTTTGGGTAAAATGAATGATGCATGAAATACATATGCTAATGAAATGATTTTCAGCTACATTTAATGAGAATATTTTTGCTCTTATGAATTAGCTCTATTAGAAATATCTGGTACCTTAAATTTAGTTAAACATTGTTGTTCCCATAATTCCTGGAATTTAGACGAAAGAAATGTTTTCTTTATGTAACAAAATATAAAAGAAGTCTCAAAATGTCTTTACAAATGTGCTTTAAATGGCTAGCTATTCTTTTACTAAATTTCTAAAATTAGGTGCTTTCATTTTAGCCTTTAAGACAGCAGCTCTTCCCCACCTACTTTCAATGACATAGATTTTCTTGTCCTTTCCTCTCTCATTTGACATTTTTAAAGGGCAACATGGGATGCCTAGCAACAAAGCAGATCAGACCTTTTATTTCAGACACCTACAGCTAACCAAAATAAAATGTAACATTGAAGAGTATGGGGACATAAACAAGTCCAGCAAGTGGTTACCTAAGGGAAATGCCTTTCAACATTTCCCTTGATCCTGTCACCTAGTTTGTTCTGACCACTGTGAGCTTGTTAGGATGGCAGTTGTCCCACCATTAACCATGCACTCTGTAAGAAGGTGATTTAGCTTGTTCTGTTAGCTCCACACATGACAACTTAGTTTACTGAAGCAATGTTGCCACAGTGCTCATAATATGGAAGCATGGTTTCAATGTTTATTGTACATTATAGGGGAGGCTGTAAATATTTGCAAACCTATAGGAAGAACAACAATAGCAACCAACCAGACATCCCCAGAGCTTCCAGGGACTAAATAAACAACCAAAGAGTGAACATGGAAGATGCCATGGCTCCAGCCACATGTGGAGCAGAGGATAGCCTTGTTGGGCATCAATGAGAGGAGAGGCCCTTGGTCCTGTGAAGGCTTGATGCCCCAGTGTAGGGGAATGCTAGGGGAAGGAAGCAGGAGTGTGTAGGTGGGGGAGCACCCTCATAGAAACAGGGGAGAGAGGACAGGTGTCTGGGGGAAACCAGGAAAGGGGATAACATTTAAAATATAAATAAATAAAATATTCAATTAAAAAATATGAGATGATCACCTCTCTCATAATATTCTGACTGCGTCTCCTTCATTACCATGACTTGATAAGTTACTTATCAATATTCAAAATCCTGCTTCTTCCTGTGTTCAAAGATCTTCTTGCCACTATGTTTGTTATTCTACTTTTATAAGTACAGAAAACAACCCTTAACTCAAAGCCCTCAATGTTAACTAAAAAAAAATTATTTACACAAAAATTTTTACTCTAACATAAAATAATGTGTTTCTATAGGAAAAATCTAATTTTTACTTGTATTTTTCGTTCCAAAATGAAATACTGATATGCTTACTGAATTCTATAAGTAGCTATTCATCATCAGAAAACTGTAACTTTATTTCAAATATATGATTTACACTGGTGGCAAAGTAGTGCACAACTCCATCTTAACTCTATACTAAGGCTAAGAGAGCATTGTGAAAGTTGGGGGTTGAAAGATTGTTAAGAGCCAGAACATCAGGAATTTTGCTATCATATTATGTTTTCAAGGAATGTCAGAATCAACATACATGATGTCTTATGAGCATGACTGCCTAAATTTAAGCCAAATAAGAACAATACCATGTATACAGCCTTTGAGATCATTCCTCTAATTCTGTGCTTTTCAAATGTCTTTCTTACATGACTCTGATATCATGAAGTTGGGAAGAATAAATAAAAATCAGGTAAAATATAAGAAAAGAACCTTACTGTTTCTTAATAGTAGTTACATAATGTTATTTGTCTTCCTACCTGTATACATTTATCATCTTGTGTGTATTTGCTAAAACAACAAAAAGATTGTGCAATTAATAAAGGCATGCAAGTTTTAAATAAATTAAAAAGAAGAGATTAAAAATATTTTATCTTTGAAATTATAATATAATCACATAATTTTCCTTCTCTTTCTTTCTTTAAGTAATCTTCCTATATACCTCCCTACTCTCCATTTACACCCCTGCAGTTCTTTCAGACACGAACAATTATGGATCAGAGTCTAACAGACTGGATATGCAAACAAGATTCAGCATTTTTCTTCATGTAAGAAACAGACATCAATAGCAAAGGCAGACACTATCTCAAAGTAAAAGGATGGAAAAGGGTCTTCCAAGAAAGTGGTCCCAGGAAACAATCTGGAGTTGCCATCCTAATATCCAATAAAATAGACTTGAAACCAAAAGTTATCAAGCAATATGAGGAAGGACACTTCATATTCATCAAAGAGAAAATCCATCCAGAGAAACTCTAAGTTCTGAACATCTATGCCCCAAATGCAAGGGCAACCACATTCAGAAAGGAACATTTTCTAAAGCTCAAAACACACACTCAACCCCACACAATAATAGTGGGAGACTTCAGCACCCCACTCTCACCAATGGACAGGTCATTGAAACAGAAACTAAACATAGAGACATAGTGAAACTAGGAGAGGTTATGAACCATATGGATTTAACAGAAATTTACAGAACATTTCACCCCAGAACAAAAGAATATACCTTCTTCTCAGCAACTGATGTTACTTTCTCAAAAATCAACCATATAATTGGTCATAAAACAACCCTCAACTGATACAAGACTAATGAAATAATCCCATGCATCATATCAGATCACCATGGCCTAAGACTGGCCTTCAATAACAGCTAAAACAGCAGAAAGCACACATACATGCATGTGGAAACTGAACAACACTCTACTCAATGATAACTTGGTCAGGAAAGAAATAAAGAAATTAAAGACTTCCTGGAATTTAATGAAAATGCTGACATATCATACCCAAACTTATGTAACACAATGAAAGCAGTGCTAAGAGGAAAGTTCAAAGCATTAAGTGTCCTGGTAAAGAAACTGGAGAGATATGACATTAACAACTTAACAGCACACCTGAGATCTCTAGAACAAAATGAAGCAAACTCACCCAAAAGATGGCAGGAAATAGTCAAACTCAGGGCCAAAAATCAACCAAATAGAAACAAAGAGAATAATACAAAGAATCATAAAACTAAAAGTTGTTTCTTTGAATCAATGAGATAGATAAACCCCTAGCCATAGTAACTTAAAAAAGAAAAGTCAGTATCCAAATTAACAAAATCAGAGATGAAAAGGGAGACATAATAGAAATGGAGAAAATTCAAAATATCATCAGATCCTACTATAAAAGTCTATACTCAAAAAAACAGGAAAATCTAGATGAAATGTATGTTTTTTTAGGCAGATACCACATAACAAAGTTAAATCAAGAGCAGGTAAACTATCTAAACAGGCCTATGTTGCACAAGGAAATAGAAGTCATTAAAAACCTCCCAACCAAAAAAAGCCCAGGGCCAGATGGATTTAATGTAGAATTCTACCAGACCTTCAAAGAAGACCTGATACCAATAATCTTCAAACTATTCCATAAAATAGAAACAAAAGGAACACTACCTGACTTGTTCTATGAAGCTACAATTACTCTGATACCTAAACCACACAAGGACCCAAGCAAAAAAGAGAAATTCAGACCAATCTTATTTATGAATATCAATGCAAAAATACTCAATAAAATTCTTGCAAATCAAATCCAAGAGCACATTAAAACCATCATTCACCATGGTCAAGTAGGCTTCATCCTAGTGATGCAAGGTTGGTTCAATATATCAAAATCCATTAATATAATACACTCTATAAACATACTCAAAGAAAAACTCACATGATATTCTCCTTAGATGCAGAAAAAGCATTTGACAAAATACAACACCCCTTCATGTTAAAAGTATTAGAGATATCAGGAATTCAAGGCCCATACTTAAACATAATAAAAGCAATTTACAGCCAAACATGATAATTCTAAATCATGTATGTAAGCATTTCATCATGTAGGAGCAAGCCTTTTTCCCCACAAAAGAGAAAAACAAAATATGTAATCAGGAAAAATATTTGTGATTAAAATTAATATGTGACAGTAGATGAAGCTAAAAGTTATAGTAGCATTATGTCCCACTGAACTAACATAATGAGTATTGTTACTTTACCTTGGCAGTATTCATGTCATAACCTTATTGCTCTAAGAGTGAGAGATGCATCCTCATTGAGTGACATTCTATAATATCTTTAATCACTATACATCAAAATTGTCACAATCACGGAGAACAAGAGAAATCCAAGAAACATCAGAATTATGAGGAATCCAAAGATGCATGACAACTAAGTAATAATTTGATCCTGACACAACAGAAGGGCCTTAATAAGTACAGTCAGTCTAAATTAAGTGCAGGTTTCTTTGACTCATAATGGACCAGAATACCAATCTTTGTGTATTGGTCACAATAAATTTACCATACCAATGAGAGGAATTATAGGTTCAGTAGCAACTCTGGAGTATCTTTCTTATTTTGCTCTAATTCTAAGATTATTGTGCAATATATAGTTTACTTAAAATATTAAATTAATTAGCAAAAATGTGAACCAATGATGTTATCACCAGCCAGTATATATGTTAAGTAAAAATTATTCTGAAATAAAATTTCAACATAAAGAAATGTATGCACCCATCTTACTTCTATATAGCATGTAATTTATTGAATTAAAGAGGACATGGATATCTTTTGCTAAAGTCTTAATTTAGCATATTTCAATCGTGTTCAATATATAAATAACAATAGAACTTGACCAGTGATTTACCAATGATATGTATTGCAAGAAAAATATGTGTTCTTGAAAAAGAGGAAAATACAAGAATAAAACATTCATATTATTATAAATTGATTTTAAAGATAATAGAAATTGAATACAGCTGCCTATCCAAACAAAAGATAACCTACCAGATTAGCTAATGAAAGGCTAAATGAGAAAATAAAGGACTAAACTTAATCCTTATAATTACATATATACAAATGCTTGGTATGTTAAGTCTTTAACAATATTTAAACATAATGACCACTTGTTAGTTTGCCAAATACTGTTGTCAGATCTTAGCTTCTAAACATTGTTCCCCAATTAATTATGGCTGAGTCCAAAGGATGATTGCTGACTTTCCTGCTATAGCAGGCATGGGCTTGTAAGTCCATGCTCAAGAAATACAAACAAAAAAACCCCCAAATATTCAATAAATAACCTCATCCCTGTTTAAAAAAATCAAACTGATACAGGTAGGGATAAAAAGAACTAATGAGAAAAGTTGTGCATTTCCCAATCTTCTGTAATGATTTTATACTTGTATACAATGAATTGTAATCACTTTCACCCCTCATAACCCTGTTCCCCTTTCATGAGCTGTCTTGTTTTATCCAACTATGGACCCTCATAGCCTTGTTCTTTTTTCTTTCTTGCAAAGGGGCAGGAATTGTGAAAATGACCAGAGCTATAATGTTCAAGATTACATTAGCCACATTATATTCAGAAAAAAAAAAAAACACTGAACACCATTACTCCACATCAGGTGCTTCCTACATTATTCTGCAATATTCATTGGTATTTGGACGTGGTCATTTACACTCAGCAGTTTGGTCAGTTATGAATCCCTGCTTTTACCAGTTCCTGTAGTTGCAAGAACCTTCTCTGACCAAGATTGAGAGATGAACTAGTCCATGAATCTAAGCATAAATATGTATAATGCAGTTTAACTGCATGCCCATTTAATAAAACATTGGTAGTAAGTTCCCCATAGTGTTTATGACATCTCTATCCACTGGCTTTTGAGCACATCTACCATACATGTATTTCCTATGATAGAATGGCCCTCAAATCCAACCAGGAAGTGTTTGATTACTCACAGAACATTAATATACCTCTTGAAACAATTAGCATATCTTGTCAGGCATTTGAGAATTATAGCATTTAAGGTTCACAGCTGTGTACAATTGCTGATAATTTTCCTATTGTGATAGTCTGCAGAGCTCTTTCTGTCACCAGGAAAGCTTGACAGGAAAGAGAAAGCTTCTATCTCAACTTGATTTCACTGTATTCTGAATATAAAATGTGTGATATCTTCATCAATAGGATATAGTACCTCCAATCAAGAGCCTATTTCATAAAAATCAGTCTTTGGTAAGCTTATGAAATCGTAAGTTCTTTTTTCACATTCTCATGATTAGTTATTATTTTCAATATTAAGATAAGTGTATAAAACAAATGTTGGAAATACTGAAGTCTAATTTAGGAAAATGTTTCCTAAATTAGGAAAGCATAGGGTAACAGTTTAGAAAATTTCTTTGTGTTTATTCAAGAAATGAACAAAATTTTCTCCTTCTGAAATGCTGTTAAACTTTGTATGGTTAAACAGTAGGACTGTTTTCATCAACTTGACACAAACTAGAAACAGTAAGAAAAATGGCCAGCCTGGTCTACAGAGTGAGTTCCAGGACAGCTTGGACTACACAGAGAAACCCTGTCTCAAGAAACCACAAGAAGAAGAAGAAGAAGAAGAAGAAGAAGAAGAAGAAGAAGAAGAAGAAGAAGAAGAAGAAGAAGAAGAAGAAGAAGAAGAAGNAGAAGAAGAAGAAGAAGAAGAAGAAGAAGAAGAAGAAGAAGAAGAAGAAGAAGAAGAAGAAGAAGAAGAAGAAGAAGAAGAAGAAGAAGAAGAAAAATGAACACTCAACTGAGAATTGCTTCCATCAAAAAAGTTTGTGGACATGTTGTGATGTGTTTTATTAGTTTTTGTTTGTTGTGGAAGGAGCCACCACCTTGCAGACACTGTCATCCCTAGGCCAGTGGGCCTGAGCTGTCCAAAAAAAAGTACCTAAGCAAGCCAGGGAGAACAAGCTAATAATCACTATTCCTACACGGCTTCTGCTTCAATTTCTGACTATAGTTTCTTCCGTGAACTCCTGTCCTGATTTGCCTTGATGATGGACTGTAACATGGAAGTGTAAGATAAAATAAGCCATTTCTTCCCTCAGGTTGATTTTGGTCAAGGTTTATCACAGAAACTGGAACAAAAACTAGGACGCTAAGGTAGGGAAATCACAATGACTCTGGAACATCCTGTGGAGCCAGAAAGTAAGGAAATGAACAAACTATGGGGGGTTGTCAAAGGGATATGAGGCTTCCATAGAAACCTCACACAGATTGCAGAAAATTGTAAGGGAAAATTATTTAAAGTAAAAAGATAATACAGATCAGAAAGAAAACATGCTTTCAAGAGTTACAGAAAGCATTAATGAGAGTTCTTAAGAACCTCCATTCTTTCAAGGGTTTAAAAGGTTTAAAACAAGAGTTTGCTTGCTAAGAAATGTAGTATGGGCAGCTCTCTGTTTAACAGATTGGAGGGAGAACAGTACAGAAGAGTATGGTAATAGTAGGTAGAAACAAAAGTAAAGATGTTTGAAAAAGTCTAGGGAAATATGGTTAACTAAAATAACATAGAAAACTTATAAGTACATTCAAAAACATAATAATGCACTATATAGTACATATTATATATGCATATACATATATAATGTATATGTATTGAAGTTATTTCAGTTGGGTTGATAATTTCCCAAAGAGCAATAGTGTATCTAACTAAAATCCCAACAGCATGCAGGAAATACCTTCTTTTGAGTTGTTGATCAGGGGAATCCATCAGAACCTCAAAACAAGGTAGGTTATATTGTATCTGTCGTTGTTTCCCAGAAGTTGGAGGTAAGTTCCTATTATTGAGACAATATACACTTTTCAAATATAATGTGGAAAGTTTAAGCTGGTTCATATGGGAACTCTTCCTCCTTGAGTACTAGTTTTCCTAGTACTCTAAGGTCCTATGAGACCTGCCAATGTAGGAAAGTATTCAATAGTCTTACTCAGCTTTGATGCCTATGAAACACAATAATGAGTTGCATGGAATTGACATCTTGGGGGTACCAACAGCTTTCAAAGTGGATTTAGTGCCCACTCAGTCCAACAGAAATCAGGCCTGGTCCTGGAAACCTATTCTATGCCTACTGAGGCTAGTATTATCCTTTAACCTAACACTTTCAATTTCTAAACCAGTATAATTCCTAACTGCATTCAAAATTTTCATCCTCATACCCACGAATAAGTGTAACTCTCACCCTCCATCAAACGAAGGTTTATTGGGGTTTTGATGCTCTTCTTGTCAAAGACAGTTGCAGAAAACCACAACTTGCAAAAGTGCAGAAAATAACTATCCATGGGATCCCCAGACCCATGTTACCCCAACTATCTAACAAATACATCAACATTTAGGGAATACTGTGCAGAAGAAGTCAGAAAGAGTGTATGAGCCAGAGGACTAGGCAGTCTGCTATAAAATTGTGTTTTCTCTATAACCCAGGTATGGTATAGGCATAAAAATCTCAAGAATATTGCTATCTACATAAAACCTTAACAATGATAACACCAACTTGCATTCCAGTGTGGATGGGGAAATATCAAGGGGTCCAAACCTACATGAAGACTTTTAGGCAACTAATGACTGCATTGCATAGAGATGGAGAATAAGTCTTCCCCAGGTATGAATACCATAACTTGCTATCCAATCCTAAGCAGCCAGCCTATATACATATATGTGTGTATATACATATACAATAAATAGCCTCTGGAGATTTGTATTTTCTTCTTTTTATGCTATTTTATCACAACAACACATCAAAAGTAGGACAGTATTTATGTGTCAGGTATCCCAATGACTTGTCAATTTCATTCATGCATATGTTTCTACAAAATTTTTAGATATATCCTAAAGCTTTCAAATGCTGTTTTTTATGGCACAGGTTACAGAAATGTCCTCAGCACTAGATTGAAACAGTCAGGAAGATGAACTCTGGGACACTCTCTGCTAGTGAGAAGTAACAGTTGAAAGTATGTAGCATGGTTCTTTGAAACTGAAATAACAAGGAGGTCTGCAGTGCAATAGCCTTTATTAGAATTTCAAATACATGAAAAAGATGAATACACATTTTTACTAGAATAGAATCAAAATAATATGCCTTTAGTGGGTAGAATTTTGACTATGCAATAATTGATCATATTCTTGTTAAGTAATTCTTAAACCATCAGAGACTTTTTTGTGTGTGTTTATTACAAGAAGTGGAAATGAGTGATGCAAAGTTTCCCATATCGTTTCAAACAAGTAAGGATTTTTATGATTTTTGAATTTTTTTATTTTTCACCTATTTTTTTAGACATTATGCATACTTAAGTAGTATAATTCTCTAAAATACACAGGCCTTGCTTACTGCTACATATATGCGTATATTGCTATACACATATTTCTGAGGAAAAGCTGTATCTTTTCACAGCAATTAATATTTATAGCCTTACTATGGGCAATAGGGAATAGAAAATAAAATAGACACAACACAGGCTTTCAGGCTAAGACAATAACCAATGCCAATGAAATAATCGATAGTGTGTACATGTTTTTGTTCCCCTTGCTCTTTGTCCCATGGCAACTGTGAGCAATTCACTGAATGTCGGTGCCTATGAAGAGAAAAATGTCACTCGTGCTGACCTTTCAAAGTTGTAATTGACTTAGCCTAGCAGCAAGGTGATGGTTTTAGAAACAGCATGAGAGTCAGGGGAGAACACTTGCCTGCAACCAATCTCAAGTTTTTCTCACTGTGAATCCAGGCTCTGTACAACAGCACTTTCATAAAGACACAGTCACTGTTAAGTCATTCAAGGGTGTATCGATTGCCGGCATTACATGAGGCAACACAGATTGAAACTCTCACTTCTTTCTGGGAAATTGTCATATCATCAAAGAGTGTGCTTTTCAGTTCCAAATGAAAGAGCATCTAATCCAGATAAACAGCAAAGTTGTTATCAAAAACAGCCAAACTGCTGGGAAGTAAAAAACTCTGCTGAGCAAAGGTAAACACTCCAATTTAATTATTTTCCTTCAAAATCTTCCAAAGCTAAATGATGCTATTGTAGAACATGATCAATTCTCACAGCAGTTTGCTGAATGAAGTAGAGTAGATAAAACTATGATTTGAGGTTGTGTGTGCATGGGGTTGTGGGAATGTAATCAACATGAAATTAGCAATCTTTCTTATCAAAATGGCATATTCAAAGATTGATCTGACTAAAGTATACATGAATAGCTCTCCTCAAGTGGATACATCATAAACAGTTTAAGAGCAAGAAATTGGAAGAGCACCAAACTAAATATCGCACTCCAGCAAATGTATATATGATTAGTTTTGAAATTAGCATACAAAGTAATGGGTTTCATTATAGAATTTTCATTCATAATGCGTTCTTCTTTCCTCCTACCCAGTGTTATCTCTCCTCTTCCTCCTTGAACTTCCACCCTTCTGATAATCCTTTTCTGTTATGCCACAAATAGTTAATTGTGGTGGTTTATTTGAGAATATCCCTCATGGGCACATGTGTTTTAATGTATGGTCTCTATTTGAAGGTACTGTTTGAGAAGCTAGTGCAACATTGCTCCAGGAAGTATACCAGTGGAGGCAGGCTTTGGGAGTTTGCAGTCTGGTCTGATTGTCAGTTCAAACTCTGCTTCATTCTTGCAGATGAAGATGTGATATCTCAGTTTCCTGTTCTATCTTTGTGCTGCCATCCTTTCAATGTCATTGAGAACTCTTCCCCTTGTATTTTTTGTTGTAAGCCTAGCCTTCAACTTGAAATGTAAATGAATAAAATGATTAATAAAAAAAAAAACAAAGAGCTCTTCCGCTGAGTCTTTAATTCAAATAAACTCTTTATTCAACTCTTTTATTGGTCATGATCTTTCACCAGACCAAGAAAAAGGAATGAATTCAAAAGTTGGCACCAGAGAAATGGCTATGAAAAACCTGATCATGATTTTTTTTTGAGAAATATACAAGACTTCGGTGAGTTAGAAAAGTGGTTGTATACTGAGATAAAAGCAGACTATAGAGGACTTGCTCAAGAGGATTTTAAGGGGGACAAGGACTTAATAGCAACAGGAACAGAAGGCGTTCCTATGATATTTTGTCAAATAATTTGTCTGTCTTTTGCTTTTGCTCTGATTGCCTAAGGCTCAATTAAAAAGTAGTAGGCTTATCTCTTTGAAATTAAGCCTGTGGCATAGCTATTACTGCTAACACTTCTACAGGTTGACAGTGAAAATGGAAAGCAATGAGTCAGAAAAAGACACAAATGTACATTTTGAAGAGGAAAGGAGAATAGTAAATTTAATGATACAGTCAAGCAAGTACTTAAAGAAAGACAGTAACAGTTAAAGAGATTAGGGCAATTATGAAGAGGTTTAAATGCTCTTCATGGAAACCATCATAAAGGTGTCTTAAGGGCAAGTACTCACCCAGCTAAGCTTCCAATTTGTGAAGGGGAAAAAAAAGTACTAGTAAATATTCTACTCCCTAGAAAGAACTGATTAAAATAATTTCTGCTAACCTGATTCAAGGGATCAGAATATGTTCCCAAGGTTGGAAGCTGAATTTGGCAATATCTGTCATCCACATGGTACGAGCTACATATAAAACATTAAAGTGTGAGTATGTTGCTGCTGCCCCCACGCACACACCCATGGTCTTAGAATGCCTCTGAGGCTATGCAGTCTGTGGGAGAAAAATTACCCTAAGGAAGACAGCCCAGTGCTGCTATCCTTCTCGAGTACACCAGTCCTGTTTATACAGAAGATTCTCTTAGCCAGGCGTGGTGGCGCACACCTTTAATCCCAGCACTCAGGAGGCAGAGGCAGGCGGATTTCTGAGTTCGAGGCCAGCCTGGTCTACAGAGTGAGTTCCAGGACAGCCAGGGCTACACAGAGAAACCCTGTCTCGAAAAACVAAAAAAAAAAAAAAAAAAAAAAGTTAAGATTCTCTTTGGTACAGTTCACAGATGACCTCTGGCCCTTGTAATTATCTCCTACTTTGTTGATAGACATTGTACCTTTAGATGAAAGAAGTGTGATATAGATATCCCATCTGTGCCTGAGAATTCAATGACTTTTCTCTTTATTTGACAATTGTTAGTTTCTATATTAACTATCACCCAATGCCCAATGTATCTTCTCTTATAAGATTGGAGAGACCAATAATACCAATATGTTCCCTTCTTTTTGGCCCATGAGCTCCTAAGAACTCTGGTTGCCCAAGAAATAGGAACAAAAAATTATCAAATATGCTAAAAACTTGACCAGTTGACAAAAAAGCCTACAGAACAGGAAAGTAATTTTTTGCTAGATATACACATGACAGAGGGTTTCTGTATAGAATAACAGAACTCAGAAAATTAAACACCAAGAACACAAACAACCCAATTGACAAAAGAAATGGACTATGGCTATGCAAACATGAGGGCCTGCCCTTTAAACTTGGAGCAATCTCCTGAACACCTGCAGGGTCCTCTCATTATTATCTTCTGTCAGACTTTCTTACATAGACAGAAATACCATCTACTGACATGTTGACTTCTGTCCCTATGCCCAACTGAAAGAAATCTCATTTGTTCTGTTTGCTATATTATGCCTCTTGTCTCTCCTCTTTGTCCCTAATTTATTTTTTGGTACTTAGAATTGAACTCAGGTCCTTGGGTTTACTGGTCATGCCTTCTGTTCTAAACTACAATTTTGGCAGTTTTGAGAGGTGCTGAAAAAGATTATGTGTAGGAGAAAGGAAATAACAAGTTATAAAATATCTGATAACCAAAAATCACACTATTTCAGAGGCATACTGGTAGATTTAAATCAAGTTAAATGTATTAGTTTTTTAGTGTAGTATTTACGATTGGTCTTATTATTTTACTCATCTTTTCTATTTTTTTTCAGTAGATGAAGTATACTTCTGGCAGTCTAATTTTAAAGGGAAATTCTAATTTAGCCTATTTTATAAACTTACATAACAATGCTTTAGGAAGCCTGTGGTTATTTTGAAAATAAGACATTTAATACAAAAATAAAAAGTGAGAGAAAGAAAAATGAGCCATGGAATGCAAAGAAATTCTCCCTATTCACATAGGCATGTCAATCACTGTTGCCACCATGCATTCTTCTTCCATGGTTTCTGCTTCAAGTTTCTGCTTGAGTTCCTTCCCTGGGCTATGTCAATAATCGAACAGAACCTTAAGCCAAATAAATCCTTTTTCTCCTAAGTTGTGTTTGTTCGGTGTGCTTCACTGCAGTAACAAATGGAAACTGAAACAAGCAACAATTGAGTAGTATTGAAAACTATGTTCTTGCGAGTAGAAAGCTGTACAAATAACATGATATTGCTGTAATGTTAGGCTGCAAAGCAGTCTGCCAAGCTTTGATCTCAGTTCTATATTCTTCACAACCCCAGGATGATTTCAAATACCCTCATGAATTGTGCCAAATTATATAACGAAATCATAAAAAATAAAGCTTAAAACAAGAAAATACTGATATGAGAATAATAAAGCAATATTGGAGTATTATGCTGATTAATATCTAGGATTTATATGTTCTTAGCTTCTTTTCTGTTTGTTGTTTGTTTGTTTGTTTTGCTACCATTTTTCTGTGTTTTTCTGTGAAGCCTTGGCTGTCCTGGTAGTTACTCTGGCCTGGAACTCAGAGATCCACCTGCCTATGCCTCCTGAGTGCTGGGATTAAAGGCACTGCCTGGCCAATTTAGCTCTTTCATAATCCAGTATTCTAATAGTTTTTATTTTAATATTCTGGCCTGAAATTTTATGGGATATTTCCATCTGGCCAGAAGACATGAAGACAAAGAACAATAGAACTCTGATGAGTTTGTTCCCATGTATAAACTAGTGACAACGCTTAGCTTAGGTGTTCATAGAAAATGCCTCAAAATTATCTAAATATAAAGTATCCAACCTTACTTTATGGGGGTCAATAAATGACCAAGTCTTTTTGGCACTTAATCTTTAAGAATATTGCTTTGTCTCTTTTCCATGATATTTATAAATTCCATAAGTTATTTTGAAAGTGCAAAATCAATACAACATCATTCCCTCAAATATTCAAAAGAAACACATACATGCCAAAAAGGAATGACATGCCAATGTGTGTTATTCTGAATGGTATCCACCCACATAGATTATATTATTTATCTGAGACTGAAATTTGGATTATGAAAGCTTGCTCATAACCTCTTCATAGTTTCTGAGTACAAACTGTTTAAAAAGAGACACTTGCAGCTTGAAAGCCTCAAATAATAAAAGTTGTTGCATGGAAAACTTGCTGCTCAGAATCAGTCATGTATCTCTTTAAAATGACAGTGAGTTGACAACTCTGGCAAAAATCTCCAACACTATAAAGCATTTTTACATCAAAGTAATGATCAAGTACATTCGCTATAAAATCACATTTCGTTTGTAGTACAGAACAAAACTAACACAAGCATGAAAAGTATTTTTAAATATTCTTTATATTCTGCATTTCCTAATTCTCAATAAAATCTCTGTATTATATGAAAGAAATCTGCAGATTTGTAAAAATAAGAATTTCATTTTGAACAGCAACCAAAGTGATGCAGGCAGAAATGGTCATAAATTAAATATTACTACTTAGTTAAAATAATATTTCTTAAAATCAGATGCTATATTTAAGA
>BDUI01017739.1:16010-28319 GCA_002335545.1 Apodemus speciosus
AGTGCTGGGATTACAGGCGTGCGCCACCACCGCCCGGCTATCAATGTAGTTTTTATCTGCATGTCTCTGATGARTAATCTTTGTCTTGAACAGTCTTTGTTGGTTCTTTGTACTTCATCATTTGTGAACTATCTGCCTTTTTTATTAGTCTATTTTTGATGTTTAGTTTATTGAATTCTTTGTTTGTTTYTCATGTTACTCCTCTGTCAGATGTACAGCTAACAAAGATTTCCCCCATTCTGTAGGCTGTGTAAACTCAATTATCTGTGTCCATTGTTGCACAGAAACCTTTTAATTCCATTAAATCTAAATTGTTTGTGCTATTTCCTGAGCAACTTGAGATTGTTCTCAAAGTATGTGTGTCTTAGACTTGAAGTTCTTTTTCTACTCTTTTTTTCTATCAGTTTCAGTGTTACAGGTCTTACATGAAGGCGATTTAGTCTTTTGTAGCTGATCTCTATACTGTGAGTGGTAAGGGTATGGTTTCTTTCATCTATATGGAATACAGTTTCCCCAGCACCATTTATTAAAGATTATTTTTTTTCTCCAGTGTATATTTTTGGCATTTTTGTCAAAAAATCAGGTGGCTTTAGCTGAGTGCATTTCTTTCTGGGTCTTCTGTTCTATTGATCTAGGTATCTGTTTTTGTGCCAGTAACATGCTGTTTTTATTACTGTGGCTCTGTACTACAACTTGAAATCAGGTTTGGTAATAACTCTGTTATTGGACATTTTGCTCAGGATTGCTTTGGCTATCTGGGATCTTTTGAACTTCAACATGTATTTTAAGATTTTTTTCTACTTTTGTGAAGAGTGGCACTAGGATTTCACTGAATCTGTAGATAACGTTTGAAGCATGACCATTATTCTAACATTAATTCTTCCACTCCATGTCCATGCCACTTTTCAAAAAAAATTCTTTTCCATAAGAAAGATGACTTCAAAGTTTAGAGTTCTTAACCTGCACACATTTCTTTAGAGTTCTGTATAAAGATATGTATATATATATATAGGTCCAAATACAGGAATATTAAACTGATTTGAAGTTTGAAGTCTTTGTTCACTGTTTGTGAAGGAAGTGATCTGTGGCTTGGGTGGTTTTAACACAGATGTTTTTGCAAGACTTTTAAAGGTATAAGTGGATATACAGAAACATACACATTCAATGCACGTAATTTAATGAATGTTGGCATTCATGTATATCCATGGAATATTTACTGCAATCAAGACTGTATCGGTCTTGATTATCTATCTATCAGTTCCAAGAGTTCCTTTATTGGTTCTTGTATGTTTGTTGTGGGGACACATAATGTGAGATACCATTCCTAATAATCATAAATGCAGAGTTTACAATCAAACGTAGCTTCGTTGTTGTATATCAGCTCTTCAGAATTGTCTTATTTCATGAATGGAGTTTCAGATTTGCTGAACCCTTGTGTTCCCCACCCTTGGAAATTCCCTTCTGCGCACTGCACCTATGACTCTGAACCTTTTAGATACTTCATATGAGTTGAATTGTGCAGTCRTTGTCTTTGTGCAATTTGATTATTATTCATGTTTGTGGCATTCATAGAAACAGTATTTGAGATTCACGGTTGAGGGTTGTTGGAAAGTACTCAGCTTGGGGAGTGTTTTGCGAATTCACATTCATATGTACAGAAATGCAATGGCTGCTATTTGAAGGGTGCTCGAATATTGGTAGCTTTTGGTAATGTAAATAGAATTAAAAGCCACATATTACAGCTCATTGGTCTGCTGAAGTGGGTAAAGGATTACCCATATTTACCTCAAACCTTTACCATCAGTTTTCACAAAGTTATAAAGACCATTATATAAACCATTGATATAAAGAAACTAGTAAATATTATTTACTTTTAAAAACACATAGAATTTGAAAATTGAAGTGGTGCAATATAAAATTCATAATTTTGGATAAAGAGCTCTATATTAATTAGTACATTTACAATGCATACCTACCACCCATTTGTTTTTAAACATTTTTATCATCCTCAACGGAAATCACATAACCATTAAAGCAATCACTTTATTGTGTCCCCAAACAATTACTGGCTATCAATACTGTTTCTGTCTTTATAGATTTAGCCATTCTGTATTGTATATATAAATAATATCATATAGCATGTGGCTCTTTTCTTTTTGGCTATTTTCACTTAGCAAAAATTCAAAATGCTAAACTATAAAGGTGCTAGGGAAGGTATACATTATTGGTTTGAGGATAAATTATTTGGATGTTAACCCAAAGGCATAGAGTGGGGCACAACGTACAAATGGGATTGCATCAAGTTTGAAACTTCTCATAGCAAAGGAAACAACAGAGTGAATAAACTGACAGGATAGTTGAAAATATATCCCAAATATCTGACAAGGGGTTAATATCCAGAATTCATGGGAAACTCAAACACCTTAATAGCAAGAAAACAAATGATCCCATTAAAACGGGCAAATGACCTGCATAGTCATTTCTCAATAGAAGACATAAATGGCAAAAATGGTATATGAAAAAATGTTTATGACCACTAATCATTAGGAAAATACAAACTAAAGACACAATGAGATRTTGCCTTCTACCTGTTAGGAGAATGACAGATTGTCACTCTTGAGAAGGTGGTCAGGGGCAGAGACACTCTGTGTACTGTTGTCAGAAATGCAAATTAATACATCCATTATTGAAACCCGTATGGAAATTTCTGAAAACTTAAACAGAACTATATAAATATCTACCATTCTTTAGTAAATAGCCAGTAATCTCACTCCTGGAAGTGAAGTCTGTATGTCAAAGAATTATCTACACTCCYATGTCTATTGCCAAATTAGTCACTGAAAGCCATGGCATGAAATCAAACTCAGTGTCTATCAAGCACTGACTGAATGATATATACGTGCGAACACACAAAGGAATACTCTTCAGCAACAAAGAAAAAGAATCCTGTCATTTGGCACAAACATTGGCAAGTTTGATGGTGACTATGTTAATTGAAGTACGGGAGGCCCCAAAAGGCAGATAGCAGATAGTCACAGTCATATGTAGAACCTAAACACGTGATGAAGACCAAGTACAGGATTTGTGTAATGTAGTCACTTGCCTCATGTTATGGCAACAGAACATTGGCCAAAAATAGGTCTCCTCTAAGTCTGGGGCCTTGAGCAGTTCCAGAGATTGCTGAGGCAAGAGTTCTTTCCTACTTGACGTCTCCATGTCCACTGGCAGCAATGAGTGAGGAAGACGTCAAGACACTGCGGGTACATATGGCTGACCGAGGCTACATGAGGGAACTCGCAAGCCAGTACACTGTCATGGAACTGACTTTTGAGCTGACAGTCCAGTACTGTAGAGTTTTACTCCTCTTCCTTTATTTAACAAAATTCTTTTATTGCATTTCTCTCTCCTTTTATGTGAGTTCCAGTAACTTAGGTTGTCAGACTTGGTGGCAAATACTTTTGCCTATTGTTCCATCTTGCTTGCCTTATTCTTTTTTGTTGAAAAAATAGGTTATCACTAAAATAAATGCAGCAGAAGAGGTACGTGCTGCTTTGACACTTTGTAACAAGGAGACCTACAGTATTTCAGTGGTTGAACATGTCAATAAAAGTTAATCTTATAAAATTAAATTTTGTTTGATTTAAAAATACGTGGAAGACCATGTTACATCTCAGAATTCTTCRTATTTATCTATTTATGTTAGGATTTGAAGACATGAGACAGCACCTTTGTTTTCTTAATTTATGTCCAAATAACTAAATAGTAAAAGTTATGTTTTTTATYTGTGAATATCTTTCATGCCATCATTTGTCTAGCTATCTCACCTTGAACATACTGGTCAGGGTATTAGTGGTTTTTCAGTTGCTTTTAATTTATGACATAAAGCACGCTGGCTCAAAAGGGAGTGTGCAACCCATGTGGCAGCAAGAGGCAAGGAATGCTGGAAAAGGAAGAAGACACAGGTGACTATGTAAATAGAGAAGAGGAACAGAAGGAAAAATGGATAAGTCTCAGGAAAGATGGACTCGGATAAGGTAATGATCTTAGTAAAAGGACAATGTAGACTCTCATTTTCCTTTTCAATCCATTTATTTCTCTATAGTGGTCTGTGTACACATGACACATCATAGCATAAATAGTGTACCTTGTTACACTGCCACATGGGATATCTTAAACCAACACCCTTGTCTGAAGGGTGAAGAGAGAGCATTTTGATGTTTCAAACAAGCTCTTTCTCTGTGTTTAGATAGAGATTTGAATTCCTCTAGTTGATTCAGATTGCTAACTTGATTGGATTGAAAGTACCTAAAACATTAGCAAAACACACATCTGAGTCTAGTTAATCAAAGGGGGAGACTGACTCTGAATGCGGGCTGCACACCATATTCTGGGGGGCGGGGCACAGATAGAGTAGGAAGGGAAAAGGAGAAAGCTTAGTACAAACAAACACACACACAAACACACATACACACACACACACACACACACACTCTCCTTCCCAACTTAATGATACAAGCTGTTCTGGAGCTCCACATTCTCCCCTTCCTGGTGGGCTTAAACCTCTGATATTGTAACCTCTGGTAAGTACCCAGCTAATTGTTACAGCAGTAGTGAATGTCTGACCAACTCAGGGATATGCTATTCCTATATTATGTTGTCTATGTTTGTAAAGGTATCTTTGAATGTACTGGAGTATTGTTTTTCATTTTTCAATCTTAGTATTTATTCTGAAAAATATAAACAGCTATTTTTGCTGAGCCAGCAATCTATCTTGAAGMTATGCTGTCATCTCTGTAAAGTTAGCAAAAGGAATTTAAAGCATTATTTTTTTCTAAATATAAACTCTATATCTAGAATGCTTGTGCCTATGRTCAATTATTGTTTATCTTCATTCATWAAATTCCATTYCTTCATTAATCTTCACCAGCAAAAAAGATAGGCATCTATCTATATCTATTTATATCTATATATTCAAAGGTCAATTTTCTTCCTACAGAAGGAGAGAGACAAATGGGGACACAAACTTTCTTGATTTCCATATGGTTATAATTTGAAAGCTGGATTAGTTTTCTAGGGCTGCTATAAAAATAACAGTAGACAGTAGGCTTAAAYATCAGTAGTTGATTTTTTTTATTGTCTGGATGCTGACACTCAAGGATCAGGTTGGTGGCAATTCTCTGTGAGGACTTCAAGGAAGAGGTCTGTCAAGGCTTCATTCCTTAGCTTGTAAGTGGTGTCCTCTCTTTTTCTGTCCTCAGACCTCCTATCCTSTATATATGTCTGTCTGCAGAATTCTCCTTTTCTGAGTACACTGGTCATATCGAATTGAGGTCTTCCTTAATTACCTTATTTGATTATTTGCTATAAATATACTACTTTGTAATGACTTCATCTCCAAGATCACTCACATTCTGAGGTATTTGATATTAGGATTTCTACATGAACATTTTTGGGAGTTCAACTTGTAATCATGTAATATACATGACAACCTAATGTTTTTAAAGTGTTTTGAAATTTTGAATAACTTTGAAATTATTCTGTTGAGGCCATATGTTAAAACTAAGGTCAAGGTTTTGCATACAGTTCTAGAGGATACTGATACAGATGAAAGAMGGGAATATAAAAGCCAGGGCAAGGATCAGATGGAAGGAACATCTTCCATGGTTAYAGAAACATAACAGCCCTGCTTTCAGTGAGAAGCAAGGTTGGCATGAGAGTGGAGTGGAAGGAAAGAAATGGAAAGGYCTGAGAACTTTCTTTTTATTTAATATTAGTTTGAGTTAACTTTTCTGGTATGTAGCTTAACAGGATAACTGATATTACTCACCATGCTCCCCTSCCCTCATTTATTTGTGTACATGTGCCTTCCCTACTCTATTATGAATTTCTGGAAAGAAAGGGACTCTCTGAATCATTTCTGTATTTCCAGTGCCTACAGTACAGCTGGCAGCAAGAAAGGTGCAAGCTTTTGCATTCAGTGCTCTTCACACACACACACACACACACACACACACACACACACACACACACACACTATTCAAGGCATACAGGACATAATACAATCAATCACACAACTTGTGCATCAGGCACAACTGGAAAGTAGCATGGACACACAAGAAGGCACAGGCAAAAGTGGGCTTTGTGTATATAGGTGTAAATGATTGCCTTCTAGTAAACATACATCTCTTTTCATTTGTGCAGAAAGTAAGTCTGAGTCTAAAGATAGGGGCATAGCAGCAAATTCTGAATGAGTGTGAGAATTAGAATTAAGAGCTGAATGAATGGACACATGCAGTCCTTATATTGGTTACAAGGCACTTTCACTGTGCTAAGATCTATTTTAGTAGAAATACAACATTAAACAAACGTGAAAAGGGATTGGTATTTTCTACAGGAGGAATAAGGATCCCAAGTTTACCAATGCCAACTGCAGAAGTTATGGCTTGCATATCTACACTTCTTTGCAGGAAAATGTCTCTGCCTATAAGCAGCAAGAAGACAGATGTGTGTGTGTCCACCTTACTTGCCAACGCATCTTTCAGATCAATATTAATAAGGAATGGAAACTCCCTGCTACACTTTGGTATATTCCTGGGTTGTGTACTAGGAATGGTAGATCCAGGATCAGTGGTTGACTTTTGTATATCTCTAAGTGTTTGTGAGTCTAAATGTAAACTATTTGCTTGCTTGTTTCCACATCTAGTTCTTGACTTGCCCATTCCTGGGCTTTATGATGCTCTATCTGTCTTTCTACTATTCATTTGATCTTCCTCCTCTTTATGCAWTAATGGAAACTTTACTTACCTTCCTAGCAAATGAATGAGACTTTTACTGATCATCCCTGAGACCAGATAGGCTTCTGGGTCCTTGGCTACTTAATCAGTATGTACAGAGAAGCRTGTACAGTTGACAATGCAAAGCTTAWTCCAAAGTAAAAGGAAAAATAGAGAGATGCATTACTCCAGCAAGATGGCTCACGTGCCAGCAGTTCTTTTGTTGTGAGTGTGAAGAGCTTTAGGGCAGGGATTGGCTGAATCCTTATTGTAATTGACATACGGACTGTTAAATAACATTGCATGATCTGTACATGTCTGAGCCACATTTCCCTTCATTTTCAGTATATGCTCCTTTCATTTTAAGTATAAATATGGCTTTTCCCCTGACATATCACTTCAAAGCCAGATTGGCCCACACTACTCTTGTGCCTATCGCTAGTTTCAAGCTGGACCTGATTATCTTTTCATACAAGGGAGTGCCTGACCATGGAGATGAGGTCGTTGTTATTGCTATACTAGGAAGGGATGGCCAAGTGGAGGTGAGTACCCTGATCACTGGGCTGTCCCCATGTTTCCTTGCCCCCAGGGACTTTGTTTAGGAAGTATCCTCTACATTTTCTGAAATCAGTTCATAGATAGAAAACAAAGGAGGAAAGTGTCTGGAGTATGGGACCCAGAGCTAGACTCTAGGGGACACACTGAGAAGAAAGCATGGATCGGCACAGTGTACATTGTTAAAGGGTTTCTAGAGTCTGGGATGAAAGGCAGTTGCGTGAGCTCACATCACGTGTCCCTAGCCACAGCTTCCCTCCACACAGTTAAGCTCTTCAGACAGACAAGTGAAGCAGTTCATTTGAGCACTCTTTCTCTCTTTATATCTTAAGCAATATGGTAAGTGGCAGTGATCAGGGACTAACAGCAGACAYGGGAAGGATCACTCCAAATAAAATATTAACTAACAGAGCTGTGCTGTGGAAGTGGCTTGATGCATGGCAAATTGCATTTGCAGCTGGCCAAATGGAAAGTGATATATGCTGGGCCCAAGAATAATAAATACAAAGAGAGATCAATTGAACTGAACTAAAGTGGTAGGGCTCTGAAAGACGACTTAAGAGTTATATCTTCCAAACATGGTTAAAAAAAGGGACTCAATTAAAAAGTAAATTGGAAAACTATAAAGTAGCTGACACAAATACAAGGTTAAGTTTATGGAAGTTATAAATGCTAAACAGGTTCCCTCTCCAATTCCAATATCTGCCCACTCTGCTTCTCYGTGTGCTTTCCATTTCGTTTTATGAGTATTATTACTCAACGGGAGAACAATCAGTTATATCAAAGCCATTCATTGCAAAGTTTGTGTCAATAATTTTTATTGAAATAGGATRAAAACAGAGGAGTTTGTGTCCAAAAGCATGAATAAATAGGAACGAAAAGCAAATTATTATGCTATCAGATACCAGGAGAAGCAGCCTTTGAACTAAAAGGGGGAAAAAAANGGGAAGGATCACTCCAAATAAAATATTAACTAACAGAGCTGTGCTGTGGAAGTGGCTTGATGCATGGCAAATTGCATTTGCAGCTGGCCAAATGGAAAGTGATATATGCTGGGCCCAAGAATAATAAATACAAAGAGAGATCAATTGAACTGAACTAAAGTGGTAGGGCTCTGAAAGACGACTTAAGAGTTATATCTTCCAAACATGGTTAAAAAAAGGGACTCAATTAAAAAGTAAATTGGAAAACTATAAAGTAGCTGACACAAATACAAGGTTAAGTTTATGGAAGTTATAAATGCTAAACAGGTTCCCTCTCCAATTCCAATATCTGCCCACTCTGCTTCTCCGTGTGCTTTCCATTTCGTTTTATGAGTATTATTACTCAACGGGAGAACAATCAGTTATATCAAAGCCATTCATTGCAAAGTTTGTGTCAATAATTTTTATTGAAATAGGATRAAAACAGAGGAGTTTGTGTCCAAAAGCATGAATAAATAGGAACGAAAAGCAAATTATTATGCTATCAGATACCAGGAGAAGCAGCCTTTGAACTAAAAGGGGGAAAAAAAACCCTCTTTCCCCATGGAGAAAAGAAGGGATGTGCTTCATTTCAATATCTATTACAGTTATGAAAGGGCCAGAGAACTGCCTTTGTGAACAGAGCTTTGTGTGAGRCCTGAGGCTGGTTCAGGAAGGGCTTTGGGTAAAGAATACAGGGAGGGGCTCTAACTAGGCTGATCATAAGCAACCCTTTAGGGAATTTTTATTTTAAGTATAAACTTTATGCCTTTGGGGAATACAAACCTCCTGGGGCCTGGTAGGGAGGCAGATGACAGCCAAATTGTCATTCTGACTTCAGGGCTTAGATACTACAGTCATGTTATAACTTAGTGCAATAGCGTTTCTGATTGGAAAGATGTAGAAACTGAGGGAAAGAATACTCTAGGGAAGAAAAATTCTCTGTCTCTCTCCCAACCTTTCTCCTCTCAGATAGATACGATGCCACTGGACAGTAAATTCTTCTAGACAGGGAAGTGTTTTCCATTACTGTTTGCATCCACAGATTTCTAGTGTGCACCYGATGAGAGGATCCTTTTGTTATTTGATTGCCTCCAGATCCACACCTGGTAAATTGATGGCAATCACAGGTGTGTTAGGCTGGTTAGAATCTATTTTAAATATCCATCAAAAGGGTTGGGATTAAAACAGTGAAGAGCATGTAGCCTTCCTGACCTAGGACCAACACTGCCCACACCCACTTGAACATGGCATGAGGAAAAACAAGTTGGAAGGCTTGGACCTCCTTATTGCTGGTTTGAAACCTCAGGATGCTGCATGGATGCTCATGTCTGACCCTCTGACCACTGAACAGGAAGCTTGGTCTCGAGGCTTTCCTGRCCACTGYTCTCTCCAGAAAGGAGACACAGCAGTTTAGTTAGTGGCTTCTAAAGGAGTAAGTTGCCCTCTTTAATCAGACACTTGGTCCTGTCATGTTTTAGGCAAATTAAATAGCTGAGGCATTTATTTCATTTTTAAATCTCAATAGAGGTAACTACACAGAAATATATACTAGTCCCATTGTCCATCTGACTTAGAGTAGAACACTTGCACAAGTTAATTAAAAAACAAATCTGTCCTGTATGTTAAAAACACKTATTCAAGTTATTTTTAATCTGTCCTGTATGTTATTTGCTCCTTTCTAGATTTTCCGTCATCATCCGTGTATTGCTAGTGACCTTAATACAACTTCTTAGAGATTTACTTTTTACTCTAATTATGCGGACATGCATATTTAACTGTGTGTGAGTATGCATATGTAAATGTATGCGCCCATGGGGACAAGAGTCATCAGGTCTCCTGTAGGTGAAGTTTCAGGTGGTTGTGAGCCATCTAACATGGGTACTAGGAACTGAACTTGGGTCCTCTTCAAGAACTGTACACCATTATCTTAACCTCTCAGCCATCTAATCAGCAGCTTGATATATCTTTTGGATCAAGCGGCAAAAGTCAAACTTGTGGCAACAGTTTTTATTTATTTGTTCATTTTTAATGAAAACTCAATGTCAGGCAGCCACAGAGGTATACGTTTGAAATGACTGAGATACAACAAAGCCACACCAACTGGTTTGTTCCCAGGTGTTCAGGGATTGGGTGAGTCCCATTTATGAGCCAGCACTTAAGATTTGTTGGATCTGGAAGGTAGTGTGCTTATTGAACACATTGTACTTATTTAGCGAATGAGTTACTAAGTTTTAAAAAGCAAACAATATAAAACCTGTATGTCTAGTTTTTTAAGGAAAACATTCAGACTCCCAATATTAATAAAACAGACTAGGGAGGAGAGAGAAATTGGGATAATGATAATAGAGTAAGCTTCACTGACAAAGTGAATAAGTTCTGAATGTCTAATATGGTGATTAGCCTTAACAATAATGCATATTTGAGATTTGTTAATGGGACAGATTTTCCAAGTTCTCAGCATGCATGCCGTGACACTCATGTGAGGTGAGGGATCTGCCAATGAGTTTGAGCACAGCAATTAACTTTACAATGTACTTGCACAAAAATTCGCCATATGTATCTTAGGTGCACTTGTGATTCCATATCTGACAACTCCGTGCTGGTGAATTCAATCAACTATAGACAGAAGATACTGGAAAAATCCTTGTATCTAGGCTGAATACATAGACTGTTTGTGCCATTTCTCCCTAAACAGTTCAGCATAACTCTTTACATAGCATTCGCATTATTTTAGGCATCATAAGGAGTCTAGAGATGATTTTGTATATTGGGTCATATAAACACTTGCATTTTTTTTGTGTGTGAGAGACTTTGTCATTCAGTCTACTAGAGGGGATTCTGAGAAGCAACCCTGTAGGAATCCAGAGGAGATTGCATCTGCCATTTTTGTCAATCTTACGGATTTCAACTGAAACAGAAATGAAAGAATATGAGAAGACTCATAAAACCATACTGCAGCAGCTTCATTTACAAATACTTGGTATGTGCTGCAACATTCTCAGAGCTGGCCTATTTCTTTCATTTACATTTCCTGCTTGACTCCTGTAGGCTTTTAAAATTGCTACCCCTAATTCAAAACTAGCATTCGTGGTCCCTTGGCTGACTTTGAAGATCTTCCTCTGTAAGTTTCCCCTAAGCCCCCAGTCCTTTGGTAATGAGCCGCTTGACTGGCAATGGACACTTGAAGGCAGCACAGGTTCAGATTCCATAGCCATTATCAACTGTGTTCTGTGCACCAAGCACTGAATTTTCTTTAAAAGAGGCTAAATCTTACCTGGTGTGCTTATGACTTGGCATTAACTTTGAACTCTCATGACTACTGACAGCATGTGTTAGCAACCCCTCCCCTCTCCAAATCCTCCCAATGCTAATTCTTATAATACCAATTGTGGCCAGGTTGGTTGAGCTATATAATCTCCATCTCTTGAATTTAACTTGGGAAGACACAGCCACATGTCTTTCCCTCGGTATGCTACAAGTCTTGCTTTAAGACACTCTGCTAGCAGGATTGGGAGGTAGAGGTCTCTGAGAGCCAGTCACTGTTGATAAAAAGTAAGATGTTAATAAGGGAAGAGAAAAATCAGTTACAGGGAGTCTTTAGATGCTTTGAGGAATAGGCAGTACTGTCTGTGTAGATAGTGCTCATGCCAAGCCTGTGCTTTAGGCACAGAGGTGATACTCAACCTGGGGTGACAATGATGCTGCACCGTGCATCTATCCCCTCTGCTTTCTCAAGTTTGCCTTTCTTCCKTGGTATAAAATTCTACATTTTACAAATAACATTCTTCTCCTCCACATAATCCTATATGGGTAGCATGCTATTTATTGGAATAAGGTCTCATTTTAAAAGGATAATATGATGGAGATGTGCGGGGGATGGGAGAAGGATGTGGGATGAAAGGAAAGTAACAATTAAGAACTCTACATGCACATGCATAGATGGGAAAAGGAAGCATTGAAGCTGGAAAGGTAGTCTAAAAGTCTAAGACAAGATTAATCATGTCAAGCCGATCCAA